>NW_023395870.1:2025000-2160000 GCF_014083535.2 Vespa mandarinia
CTTTTCTAATTTCATACGAATAACAACCACGTTCCTGTTCAATGAAAATCCAGTAATCATAGAGGTTTGAACGGTGTTGAGGCATGATCTTATAGTGGCGATATTCTCGTTGAGGACCTAGTAATTACCAGGGAGAACATAAGTCAGAATCGAGATGAAAACACAGACTCTTGATACATACCAATTGAAAGCCAGTCGAATCTATTGCACAATGATTCCATCTGTTTCGTTCCATGTATTCCATCAGAATATTCCTCTGTTGCGTTCATTTCCTTAATAATAATCCAGTGCATAATAATACATTTCTGGATCGACGTCATCATCTTTTGTTTTTAAATAATGTAACAGATTGCTGAGCATCAATTATTGGCCAATTCTGAAATGTTGCACATTACAGTGCAATACATTGACATAATTTGAAAATAAAGAAAAAGTACACTTTTGATTAAAATATTTCACTTAATAATAATAATGAAGTCATTATCATCTCATATTTTCTTAATAGGAATAAAAGAAATATACCAATGCTGGAATATTACCAATTAACAGGATACTTTTTTGAAAATATTTTGTCAATTCTCTGCACGATTGTGACTCAGATCCGTTATTATTCTTTCTAGAGATCTTTTGGATTTTTCACATTTTAACAAATTGTTTTTCCAGACTTTATTCTGATCCTCTTTCAATGATAAATATAGTTAATTCATTTGTAACATTGCTTCATACCAAGTGAAAACGTCTTACTAAATGTCCATCTAAAATAAAATGTGTTTTGGAAATAATAATAACTAATAAAAATAACCATTAAGAGTAAGTAGTACTTTTAATAAAAGCAATTAATTAGAACGATAATATAATGGAAAAGTTCCGTAACTTCAGTACCAGCTTCTTCAAGTTGTTATGCTTTATTTGATAAAATTAATTTTATTATCAAATTAAATTGATAATTTGATTGTTTTATTTCATGATTTCTTATTTAAGTCAAAAGCTTTCGATTAAACTCATATTTAGAGATTAGTTCTTAGTTTCTACAAACGAATATCATTTAATAAACTTCCAACATGCTAATTTTGGTTTTAAGGCCGAAAACCTACTGAAAGGTTCATTGAATGAATGACATAAATAATGCATAATATGATATATAAGAAGCAATGAGTACCTTAATCAAAAACTTTGAAAGAATACGTCTTTCGATAAATATAAAAAGAAATAGTAATCTTAAAAACTTATCTCATCTTTCGTAGAAAGCGTGCGTGACTACGGCGACAGGTATGGACAAAATATCAACTACAAGTGAAAGTAGCGATAGATGTCTCCGTCATGCGTCTGTCCAATAATTCTATAAGCTTGCATTGGTCATTATAAATCAATTTTTACATCAAACAGGATTTCGATTGGATGGAATAGGTAATGTCAATAGACTGTGACCTCACATTTTTCATTTTCTCTAAATGTAGATCTTGCGCCTTATTCAACATAAATCACAGGCTACTCACATCAACTATCAGTGGAGGAAATAAATATAAGATATTGGTTAGTAACGTCCTATTAAAGTATCAAATAAAATAAAATCAAAGATTGAATTAGTCGATTATTTTCTTTTACATCAATACAACAAAAAAAGTAAAAGAAACAACGGAATCATTCAGCCTCAGAGAATCTACGATTTTAGAATTACTAATCTAGATGTTTGTTAACATGCTACATATTGCTTATAAAGTCTCTAAGTTTCTGGTTTATAAAATATAAAAGGAACTACACAATTTTCTAAAATTTAACAATATTTTAAAAATTTAGAACTATTAATATGAACGATTGAACACGTGTTTCCTTATTTTTGCCGTAATATTTTGCCGTGCGACGTTGTACACACATAGCGTGAATGAGAGTAAGTTATTAAAGGCTATATAATAACACGCACCTGGTCTTACGTGGGAACATCGCATGCCCACAGTATCTTTAATTATAACAAAAATAACATTAAAGCATTATATATGTATGCCATAAACTAAGTGATTAAACAGATTTACTAATTTATAGTGCTGAACTATTGTGCATGGTGACCAGAACGATCGCGTATCATGATAAATATTTCTTAATTTATTGAACCGATCAAACATTATGAAGACAGCTACATTCCCTTTGGGCAATTTAATCTTTTTTGGCATTGTAATAAATTTCGGTATAAGGGTTGTTGTATCTTTCTAGATAGTTTTCTATTTTTTGTACAATGCCTATAACATTATTTTATTACAATGCCTATAATAATGACTTTGTTCATATCACGGACTTACGAATTAGCCGCCATAGTCTAACTCATTGTAATTAATATATATACTGATTTGGCTACTTCTTTTCATATTTATATTAATTTTTTATCGGACTTTCGAAAGTTTTTGGCATTATTTCATAGAACTAACAATAACTAGGTACTTGACAATTTTTTTTTAGTCTTATATCAAGGTAAGAACGCGGCTCAAGCCGGGATTCTTCTTTTTTCTTTTTTTCGAAATATAATACTGGAAAATTACTTATCGGAAAATACTAGAAAGTCTATTCCAAATGGGAAAGAAATCAAAATGTCGAGCAAGAATTATTGCGTGCAATGTGAATTTACAATTAGATACTATAACGTAAAATCATAACACAATCCTGCTGGATTCTATTTCACTCCTAGTCCAATTTGATCGATTCTTATACTGCCTAAATGGTATTATTTATATCATTTTGTCCAATCAAATAGTAACAGTTATCATATTGACCTGTTAACATGATAAATTATGATTAAAAACCTAAATTTTACTACAGTAAATTTACGGTTTCTTATGTTAATATTTTTGTTGACTGAACATTAGAAAATTAAACATAAACATTTTTAAGACTTGCTATTAGAAAAGAAAATATTGGATCATCGGTGTTTTGAATACTGCCATATTGTTATGCCATTAAGTCGGTAAAAATTTTAATTGAATTACGCTATAAATAATTTTTTTCGGCACTGTTAATAAATATCATTAGAGAAAACATTTTACATACGCTCTGCAAGTTTTATTGCTTTATTGAAGTTAAACTTATAAAGAAACGTATTTCTTCGTTGTTTCCTTTATCGTTACTTACCATTACAAAAAAAGCATTTTCTGTAAATGTTTAAGAATTGTCTATTTCGAACAAACGTATAGAATCTCTTTAATAGTTTTCTTAATTACGTTGGAAAGTAAGTAGCGAAATAAAGAGATCGAATTATGGATATTTGGTTCGTCTTGCAAATAAATATTTACACGTCTCTTCTATAAGATATAATACGCGAACAAACTTCTAAACAAATGGATGGAAATTTTATGGGCTTATTCTATACACTAATATATTCTATATTTGATATGTGTGATATTAATGAGTTTCAAAAATTGAATAGTAACCCCCACCCTCGAGTTTTGATTACAGCATTAACTGTAAGCAAAGTATAGAGAAGAAAATCTATATGGTTTGAGTTTTTACTATTTGAAATGATGAGATCCTGATGGGCAGTTTTTATATAATACTTATTTAATACATTTATTAATTTATTTCTGCTACCGATTAATACACAGAATTCGTTATGCTTGTATATACTTTAATTAATTTCTTCTTCCAAATTTTAATTTTAATGGTTTCGACGGTTTTAGCATACAAATTTACTCCAACTCCTTCAACTCGTACTGAATAATCTATTTTAATTATAGTTGTTCTTACCAGCATAATAATTATTATTATTATCATCTCTAGCATAGCGAATTTTTGATCTAAAAGAAAGAATAAAATGAATTGTAAATGCATTTTGTTCTATAAATTTATGGTATGCTATTAAAATAATATATAAGAGTTTATAATTACCTATGCAATTTCTTCTGCCATAGCTAAATAGTAAGAATTTTGATAAACTATTCATATTTGGTAGAAATCTATCCGCATTGAATAGTTACGGATGGATCGAACATTTTTCATTTCGATAGAGTTTATACGATTAGAATTTATAGAACTCCCTTTCTTTATAGTCCAATTTTTTGTCATTTGTTTTAATTAATAAATAAATATTATTATTAAATAATATTAACAATAAAAAATTATATCGTTAATTAATCATTAATGATAACAAAATATAATTTTTATATGTAGAAATATTTTATATATCTTTCTTTACTTTCCGAGGGATGACTAAATCTGGAGGAAAAAGGCGTAACGTTTCCTTGATCACTCTTTCCAACAGTTTTATACTTTTAATATCATCATATGTTATTGGAACATATTTCGAATCGTTCGATCCGTGGATTTGGTTCAGTTCCTCGTATACTTTTTCTGATCGAAGATGTGAAAAGGATGATAAGAGGTTAATATAAAAATTATTTCCGTTACATAAATAATCACAAATAATTAAGAAAGTGTAATATTTATGTACGTTCTTGAATATCAAAATTTTATTGCATCTAAATAA
Organism: Vespa mandarinia; assembly: GCF_014083535.2. Taxonomy (NCBI): domain Eukaryota; kingdom Metazoa; phylum Arthropoda; class Insecta; order Hymenoptera; family Vespidae; genus Vespa; species Vespa mandarinia. Next base: position 2,029,469 of record NW_023395870.1, read on the forward strand.
TAAATACGACTTACAGCTATAGCTATCGTATTAATGCCATCCTGAAAATCTTGCTCCAAATATTTTTTTCCTTCTTGCATTGATTCGAATAAAAAGTTAAGAAATGTCCTTGGCTTTTGTTTTTGGATAATTAATAAGGATCCTTTATTAGTACAAAAAAGATGAGAATTAAAATTGTATTGTATGTATTATAGTTATTCTAACTTGAATTTTTCTCTTGAATTTTCTCAAGTTTCAATAAATTTTCATTCTCAACCTAGATTCCTTTTTCCTTTAACTATCTTTAGTATTCTCTATCTATATTAAAATTTTTTAATGCTAAATAGAAATAAAGAAATTTAAAAAATACTTTTCTTAAATATGCTTCTCTTGTAACGTTATCAAGATACGATAAACACGTCTGGAATTTCTTCCCCATAGCAGTGTTATAAAAAATTATATACGTGATTATAATTTAAGGATCCTTTCGGCAGTTATATCCATCACATTGAATAAGAAAAGAAAAAATATTATAAATAAATATAGAACATTACGAGATTTATTATTATTACCGTTCTATAGATCCAGCTAATTTGGAATCCGGATTTATCAGCCAATTTATATGCGTATCTTGGATGTCATCTTTCGATAAAAAAAGTAATAAAATTATAATAAATTCATACATATGCATATAAAATTTATATACATTATTTTTTATGTACATTATTTAATGCTCCTTTGTCCCAAATTAAGTTCATTAATTTATGAATTTCTTCTGTTAATCTATTAATAAAGTCAATTCCTAATCAAGTCAATATCCAATACTTTCTGATACTTCAATCTTTTGATCGAGCTGTTTACTTTTTACAAATCGTCGTTTTGTTAAATATAGGTATAGCCCTCTGAAACTCAAGACTCTCTTCTGGTCGCGACATCTCGGTCGTTTCCAAATTCAACAATCAATAATCCATAAAAATAATTTTTCTTTTTTTAAATGTCTTTAGTACTTTCCTTGAGTCCGTAATCATCATATCATTGTCATGTTTCAACATTTCCATCCTAAATTGGAATCCTTATTTAAAATTATTTATCAATAAGTACATACCACGGAAGTTACTTCTTTGATAATTTTCATCTATACCTTATCCTTTTTATACACACTGTCATTACTTTTTATACCAATATTATTATTATTATTATTATTATTATTATTAATATTGTTACGAGCCAGACTAGAGAAATATGGAGTGAACTTTGAACTAAAAGGCCGTTTCTAGGAATCCAGAAATTTTAACACATAATAACAGATTGTCATTTGTCTTCTCAGGGAATGCCCCCCTAAGAGGACATGACTCACGAACAATCCGAAGTATTTGAATATTTTTAAGAGAGTTAATTCGTTAAGATGTTAATTGTAAACAAGTTATTCCTGTCTTGTTTATTGAAGTACTTTTTCGTTTAAACGTTTACTTTTCTAACAAACAGGATAAGGAAATACAAGTTCATGTAGAAATATATATTAAAGTAAGAAACAAATGAAAAATTTATTACATAAATTATTCATTAATTCAATAAAGAATCAAAAGAAGATGCTTTTATACAACAAAGTACTGCTATCGCAATTCATTTTTTATAAGTAATGCTATAAAAAATCATTCTCCATCGCTTCTGAGCAAGAAATCTTTTCAGTAGCGAAAAAAAATTTGCTGACGTAAATTCTAGTCGAGTGATCAATGTCCTTACATGGTAATATTTCAACAATCCACGTTTTCCTCTTCCACTCTCACTTTCTGTTAAGATACGAGGATAGTAGGAGTTGTACTGTGTAAATAGATTGACCGTAAATCACAAAAATTACTATAATCATTAGACTACTTCTATTTTAATTAAACTGTTTCTATAGATTTCAATTGATTCGATTCATCATGGAATTCACTGGAATATTAATCATTATTACAACAATACTAATTGGAACATTCTATAGAATACTAGTATACTTTTTAAATAAATCACACATGCATAATATGACTAGAGGCCTTGAAAAGATAAGTCAAAGGAAACCAAAAAATTTTTAATGGAAACCTCTATTTTATTATATACAAATATAGTTGAATTCGTGATATTTCATAGTAATAAAATATTTTTTCATTAATCATTTTTCCTTTAATAAGATTTGACTTTTACAGTAACTTCGGCATTAGTATTAAAAAATGTTCGAACATAAAATTTGCACGGTCAGTTTTTCTACATGACGGCCCAACTTTAATTTGGGCAAGAAAGTAGTGAATTAGCATCATTGTGGAAATATCTTTTATTGAGCTACAAGAATATGAGATATTAAATGTAGAATTTCATATATGACATTGACCGATCTTTTCGAAAACACTTTTTATATATCGATATTTTCTTAGATAATTTTTTTGACTCTATCAGAATTTTATCCACTTTTTGCGTAAGTGACATTTATCTTTATCTTCGTCGCCCTTCTCTAGAACTTATCTTCTCCATATTTCATCTTGCACACGTGTTTCTCTCTGCATCATTTTTTCTCTTTAACTTCCTTGTTCTTCCCCCATATATCGCTATACTTTTTCTCACTCTCATTTACTTGCATGCATATGTATATCAATCAATAAACGTTTCTATGATTCGTTCGAGTTGAATTTGATAGTAAAATTTACGGCTAACTCTGATTCTATGAACGTGATGCCAAATTTACGTTAAATAATATATGACCGTTAGTGTATATCCAAATTGAAATAGTATCCAATTTTTAGTTAGTTTATAGTAAAGAAAACAACTACGAAGCAAATATATGGATGCGAGCTTTCTATTATCAATGTTTAAAGTACTCAATTGAGTGTAAAAGATGTATAATTACGCGTCCTTGTTTAACTGTACTGTTATGAAGAAATATAAACTGGAAATAAAATTGCTAAAACGTAAACAATATTCCATAGTCTTGCCAAAGTAACGTTAAACAATCCTTCGATTTGCATGATTTTCATATATTTCAATTCGGAATTGGTTTTAATTGATGACACACTTATTGAAATTTTTCATTAAATTTTCTAATAGAATTACTTATTGGATCAAGAGTATTTAATAAATATGAATACCCAATGAAAATAATCTAGATGATGACCGATGCGTTAGGCTTGTATCAAATGTATAATGTAAAACGTATTTTCATATAATGGCCAGTTTGTACGAATATTTTTATTCGGCAAATAAAAATATTTAATCTACTACTGTGTGTGTTAGTGAGTGAGAGAGAAATAGAATGACGGAGATAAAAAATAAGAGGAAAAAAAAGCAATGATACCATAATAATTAAACATGCAATCACCGACGATTGCTACAGTACTTATCGAATAGCTTATTTTTCTGTGGATTTTGGTTATTGCGTCATAGCTTTTACACGTGAAAATTTAAATATTACCTAATAACGAATGCTTAGCGTTCTTTTCCTTCTTTCCTGCGATGATCGAAACACTGAAACAAAATATATGGAGCTACTTTAGAAAACATAAAAATTATGTTGAACAATTTACCTGATTTTAATGATGGTATACATACGTTATATAGTGCAATCATTTATGTAGAATGCAACATAAAACGATAATCATTTCCTATAATTCTTCGAATTGCACGGGTCAGTAAATTCCGTATTAAACAGATGCGTATTAAGTTTCTGATAGATTGCTTTCTGCAGCTATTTATGAAAATGAATTATTGAAACAGAAGCTTAAGAAAAATAAACTTTAGAGAAATAAACACTTTTCTTCAATTTGATTAAACCAATAAAACTTTATTGCAACTAAGTAATATATATGAATTACCGCAATAACCATCGTATTGATTTCGTCTCTAATATCTTGCTCTGAATATTTTCCTCCTTTGTGCGATGACTCCAATAAATAGTCTAGAAGTATCTAGGTTTTTGTTCTTGAGAAATAAATAGTGATCAATTTAGGTGATTAATTTAAGATATAAACGAAAAGTAAAATTGCATTGCGTGTATAATAATTACTTTTACCTGAAATTTCCTCTTTCAATTTCTGGTTAATGATATTTCTTAACAAGGATTCTTTTTTTTTTCTTTGATTATCTTTCCAAACAAAAAATAATATATATTTATAAATAAAATATAATACTTCAATTTTAGATTGTTAAAAAAAAATAAGATGGATTAAGAAAATGTATGTCTTAAGTATACATTGCTTGCAACGTTATTCAAGTAGGATGCACATGTCTGAAATTTCTTCTCCATATCAGTATTACGAAAAATTATATTCGGATGTAACCATATTATAAATATCCTTTGCGTAGCTATATCCATCGAACTGAGGAAGAAAAACAAAACACGAATTATGAATGAAAAATAAAATATTTGAAATAGTATAAAATTTAGTAATATTACCAATGAATATATTCATCTAGTTTGCAATTCTCATCGGTCAGCGAATTTACTTGAGTATCAAATAGACTATCTTTGAATAAGTAATGTAACAAAAATATTATAAATTCATAGAAATGAATATAAATTTTATAAACGTTTATAAAATTTCAAAATGTTACCATATATTATGTCAAATGTACAGCGAAAGTCATAATGGCAAATGTCTATATTCTCTACAACTAAAGTTTCCAATTTTTCCATTAAAGCGACTGAATGATTAACGAATACATCCACATCAGAGTTTAGATATTTTTTAAGAAAGACTTCATTCAATATTTTTCGATGAGGATTCCACATTTTTACTGCAAATAACAATAACAATAACAATAACAATCATAGTAAAATAACAATAACAATAATAATAATAATAATAATAATAATAATAATAATAATAATAATAATAACAATAAAAATAATAATAATAATAATAATAATAACAACAATAATAATAATAATAATAATAATAATAATAATAATAATAATAATAATAATAATAATAATAATAATAATAATAATAATAATAATAATAATAATAATAATAATAATAATAATAATAATAATAATAATAATAATAATAATAATAATAATAATAACAATAATAATAATATTTTTTATTTATTTTTTTTTTTTTTACGTAGGAGGTGAAATGCATTTACGCACAGAGACAATTTCTTGTCCCTAGTGTTGGATTCATTTCTATACCGACTAAAACGCCTCCTACTGCTGCTGGGCACTAACCCGGAACCGTTTATCACATTACTTCGGGCTAGGCTTGTTTTCTTCGCCCTTTAGGTCACCCTCCGCCCATCGGAAGTCACTTGTCCGATTTTCATCTTCAACTCTCGCTTACGTTGCGCCCAACGATCACAGTGGAAAAAGGTATGCTCCACGTCGTCTTTTGTTCCTGGACAGACAAACTTGTGTCCTTCTCCGGCCCAACTTATATAGGTAGGCTCGGAAGTATCTATGCCCGCTTAGGAACTGTGTGAAGTAGTAGTTGGTCTAACCGTGCCGCCTCTCCGTCCACGTCTTTACGTCTTTGCTCAATCTCGCGGTCTAGCGTCCTCTCGACTCGTGTTCCCAGGACGCCTGCCAGCACCGAAAGATCTTTTCTCTCTCCTCTTTGCTTTGTACCGCCTTTCTAACCTTGGTTTTCCTGAGGTGCACCGCTTTACATTCTTTCGCCAAGAGCGCAATTGGTATGACTCTAGCGATTACTAGTATGACAGATTCGGACACCGTCCTGTACGCAGAGGCTATCCTAAGTGCTACTCTTTTCTGTACCTGCGCCAGGTGTTCCCGGTACGACTCCTTGCTAAGCGAGTCCATCTACACTTCAGCACTGTAGAAGAGGACTGACTGTACCGCGGTCATTAGCAATCAGTACTTACTGGCTTTGGGCCCGGTGACGTTGGCCATAAGCTTACTCAGCGAAGTAATGCCCTTCGCAGCTTTATTTGCAGTTTGCTGGATCTGCGCCCCGAAGCTCAGCCTGCAGTCTATCATGATACCCAGATACTTGATTGCAGGCTTGGACTCCACTACTATGTCTCCAACTTGCAAAGGGAGGGTGATGTTTATTCTCCTCTTTGTAAGAATGACTATTTCGGTTTTTTCGAGAGCAAGCAGCAGGCCGTGGTCTGCCATTCAGCCGTTGACCGTCCGCATGACTTGGTTCAGCTTTATCTGAGCCAGTTCAACATCTCTTGCCGCGATTAGGGCCGCGATGTCGTCCGCATATTCCACAAGGAACGTCTCTTTTGACATTTGTGTCCTCAACAAACTGTCGTATGCCACGTTCCAAAGATCCAGCCCGAGAATTGATCCCTGGGCCGCTTCGGCCGTGACTTTCATTCTTTTCTGCCCCTCTGTGGTCTGATATAGTAGAGTCCGGTCTCTCAGGTTGTCATCAAGCATGCGCAGGAGATACTTCGGTATTTGGAAAGTATGTCCCAGCGCATGTATTATGTCACTCCATCTTGCAGAATTAAAAACGTTCTTCACGTCAAGAGTTACCAGTAAGACTACTCGACCTGAGTGCCAGTTGTGATCCTCCGCTTTCTGCACTGCTTCCGTGATCTCCTGAATCACGTTGATTACCAATCGCCCCGCTTTGAATCCATAATGTTTCGGTGGTCGGTCGCTGGCGGCCTCAATCACGGGCCTCAACCTCCCTTTTATCAACTTTTCCAGAAGTTTACCTTTGGTCTTCTTTCTCCTTACCGATGAGCACGAGGCGCGTTGTTTTCCATCGCGAAGGGAAAACTTCAGTTGTTAAGCAGGCATTGTACGCCTTTAACAGTAGACCTGGATTGTGCTGGACTATTATTTTCAGCACCTCGTTTGGTATGCTATAGGGACCTGGTGCCTTCTTGTTTCGTAAGGTTCGGATTGTCTTTTCTAGTTCTTCTGCGCTGAAGGGAAGACAGTCCTCTACTTGGCCAAAGTCTATCTCCGACCTAGTGTGGTGTGCCGGAAAGAGGGTACCCACGATGTTTTTCAGCATGGTCGTGTCCATGAATTGAGTCTGTCTTAGAGCCCCGAGCTTCTGGGTTACAATTTTGTAACCCAGCCCCATGGGTCCGTACTGATATTCTCCACCAACTTCCTCCAGCAGCCGATCTTGCTTTTGTTTATGGCCCGGTGCAGTTGCTTTTTCACGGTTTTATATTCCGCAGATTAGGCGTTTGCTTCGCTTCCTTCCCTTGCCCGTTGTGCAGCTCGTCTCAATTTCAGGCACTTTCGGCGCAGCTCTGTGATCTCTGGAGTTCACCAGTATGCAGGTCCTCTGCCGTGGCGAGGTCTCTTGCAAGGTATGGCGGATTCGTAAGCCGTGACTATGTGGCGAATAATAGCTCCAACAGGTGTTTCGGTCGCGGTCTTCCCTGTTGCTTCGGGTCCTTCGGTAACTTCTATTTCCCGGAATATTGTGTTAATGAATTTTCCGGAGTCCATCTTGTGAACGTTTCATCTGCGTGAAGTTGCTTTGTCTTATCTGCCTCTCCGTAATTCTCCGTGTACACTAATGGTAATGTATTGGTGAGATGTGCGGAATCCTGTCAGTGTACTCGGGTCGCCGGAAGGTTGTGGTAGAGCCAACGTTCAAGACATAGAGCCCTGTTCTGGCCATCATTTCCACCACATATTTACCTCTTGAGTTTTGGTGCGGCATTCCCCATTTGACCGCCTTAGCATTGAAGTCACCTGCCACCAAGATGTTCCTGTTGTGTTCCGGATCACTTCATCCAGCATGTCTACTTTTTCTCGGAATTCGTGGATGAGTTCGTTTGGTGTGAAGTAGCAACTAAAATAAGTACCTCCCCACTTTTAATCTAAACGAAGCCACGGCGGCTTCCGTGACTCTCTACTGATATCTTGCTTGATTCCAAGATCCAGATGGCTACTGTGCCGTGAGGATCAGAGAATCATAAGGGCGATTTCTTGTCCCTATATTGTTCACTGATCAACAGAAGATCTGCCCTCTTCTCCTGGGACAGCTGATACAGTAGCTCGTTGGCAGTTTTGCTCCTGCTCATGTTTGTTTGTAGAGTTTGCGTCATCGCAGGAGATTTTTGGCCTTATTAGAGCTTTCTTGAAGATGCTATAACGCCTCGATCCAGGAGCTTGGTTACGTTCGAGTCTTTCTTATCCTTTGTCCATTTCCGTGCATAACATGCAGTTTTCCGCGGCTATGCACTCTCTCGCTTGATGATTAGCTTTACCACATTTGTAACAGAGCTTGCTTCTGTCCGGACCCTTGCAGTTCCGGGCGGTATGCCTATATCCCAGGCATCTGTAGCACCTTGAGACTACCGCCCTCTGCCTTATTCTGCAGTTGACCCACTATCTTAATATGCCCCGACTTTAAAAGTCGGCTTGCTCCTTGCTCGCTCACATTTACGATGGCTATTTTGGCTCTCTCAAGTTTGCCTTTGTGGTCCAGATCTTCATTATTTCTTCGGATCCCACCTCTATGTCCCTCCTGATCGCTTCTTCCATTCTTGACCAGTGGTTAAACTATCGAGATCTCTAATCTCTAACGTCACGCTAGGTTCCAGATGGCGGACCGCCGTCTTGTCCCCTAGGATGTTCCTAAGCGTGTCTCCGAAGGCGGCCTTGTCCTTAATTCCCCTGCCTAATTCTAGGAGAACATCCCCTATCCTTGTTTGGCGGATCGATTTCATCTCTGCTTTCGAATCCTCCGGTTTAATTCTGTTACGGATTTCCCCGAGCACGTCCGCATAGGTTCTTCCTCTACTCGTCTTCTTATCCGTGAAGAGCATGATATCAAGAGTAAGGTTTCAGAATGTCGCCCTATACTGAGCCTAGCCCTCAGCTTGTATCTAGCTCCCCTTATGATAAATATGGTTATGGTCCAAAGGGTCGTTCAAAGAAACAGCTGCAGTTTACAGCTGCATCGAGTCTATCCTGTTTTTTACGGAAAAAATAAAACGATTTCATTTCGATTTGACACTCTTTCCGATTACAATGGGTATTCGCAAATAGTGGATCTGGACATGAGGACAAAAATAAGGGAGAAATAAGAATAATAAAGCCATACTGTAAATCCTTGGGAAGCATTCTGTCCATTCAGACTTACAACTCAGTCGAGAAAAATAGAATTAAAAAAAGAATTAAATTTAAGATTAGTAATAAAATAACGTCGCCTTTTATATTAACGATTCTTCGAAAGAGAAGATCTTATCGCATATAGTGATTCTAAAAAATATTGGAACATTACAACGTGAATAAATTTATAGCACGATACTTCAGTCATTTATAGAACAATCGCACTGCTAATTTTTCTCTCTAACAGTAAGTTATTTATTATTGCCTATAAAGATATATGATTTATTTGAAAAATTTATATAAATTATATAATGTAAAAATTATTAAAAGAAGTAAAGCCGCATTTTTTGTTCATAAAAAATATTCGGACACCGTTAAGTTTTATTATTCAATACAATTTAGTATTATAAAACAATTTTAATACTTCGTGCTGAAACTATTTTATTTTAGAAAATGTTTTAATCTGTTTGGTATGTTATTTTTTCCCAATATTCTATGGTTACTATACTTGTCTATTTATTTTCATATATTCGTTTTAATTCGTTCAGATTTTCCAAATTTTCTTATCTAATTCATACTATAAATTCTCGATAGGATTATTAGGAAATTTAACCATTGTTATGGGGTAAGAAGAATTTATGAATCTTTTATATAATAAGAAATTCTGTACAATGTCTGCTTAGTGCTTGAGATTGTTAATCTGATAATACTTAAAACTAAAATTATAAATTATCTTTAAATAAGTTTATGTAAAGATTTTTATTCGCGATAACAAAAAATCCAAATATCGAAAATATTTAATTGGTAATTAGTTTTCCATACATATGTACATACGAAATAAATAATCTAATGTGATTGATAAATGAGATTAATTCTATAAAAATTATCGTATTTGTTATATTTCGCAAATATTCTTTTTTACACGTATATTTTCACAATTTCTCTAAAGCCCGAAAGAAATAAACATAGGTATTGTATTACGTGTTGTAGAGATTTGTTCGTTACCTCTCCATGTGTTTCTAATATTATTTACTAACGAAAGTAAAATGAAAGTGAAAATGTTAATCAAACCAAACATTCTGTACCTCGTCTTCTTGCGTCTTGCATCTTGTGTTCTATGTGTACATATCCAAATAAACACGTTACTTTTATATTGAGTAACATACACATACGTGTGTTCGTAAATAATTACATTTCTTTCGAGATACTCTGGCTATACAACAATGGCTTTCGAATATGTTATCAGTCCTTAACACATTGATTGATATTGTCTTATATTTTATTTTGAAAATGGGATTTATATTATTTTTTCATTATTTTCAACTTTCAATGATTAATTATTGCAACTTTATGTGTGTAGATCTTATGATTTAATCTAATTGTACATTTATTAATACGACGATATTTTCTTACGAAATATATGAAATTTGTACAAAATAGTAAAAAAAAATATTTTAAGCTCTGCAATAGTAATTCTTCTTATTGTTAATCTTACTGTGTTTTTTATACAGTTAATCAAAAAATTTAATTTATGTCAAATATTATCAGCTTTAACTTTTCGACCAGTAAAAACAAATGAACTGATCACTAAGAATAAAGATAATAATTTATATTTATATATTAGAAATATTATTTCTTTATTCATAATTTTATTATCCTATTTAATAATGCAATACAATAATAGTTGTTCTTATTATCTTTATCATAATCATCGTAATATAAGAATTACGTACATATATAAGAATGCATTCTGTATAATGCATGTATGAATGTGTATGTATACACTCTAAGACTAAACTCTAATTACCGCTATTCCAGCCACTGCTACGAAACAGATGATTGGTCAGAATTCTTCCCCTACCTTTCCGCTTTTCATTTGCCCGAGTCGTCGGGTTAAAAAGCAGGAACCTTCTAAAAAACTTCCGAGTTTACCGTCGATATTCAAAAAACTTTCTCCAATCGTAGAACATTTCGATGCTTGAACTAAGTAAAACATTAATGGAAAAATTTCTTCTTAAGAGTAGAAATATATAATTTTCCTTTTTTGGAATATTTGTTATTATTGCGAGACATAATATTCTTTCTCCTCTTCCTCGCAAAATTCTAAAATTTTAGCAAAACATAATCCATCAATTTCAAGCTATAGTTGAAATTCGTAAGCACAGCTCTGCAATGCTATCGGTCGCTTCCACAGGTGGCGGATAGTGGAACGCCTCGTAGATATACAAGACAGCTGTATACGCAGTCGCGAACAAAGATAGGCAGTGTACTAGACGCAATGCAATGTCCTTGGATAAGATGTTGGATAGAAATATCGTAAAATCCAATGGTACACTGTGACATGGCGATTTGTAATGGAATAAACATACACCTAGGTGATGCGCAACTGCTCTACCGGTGAATGTTGTGGATGAAGATCCATTTAGATCAGTGCAGCTACCATTCGGACTACGTTAAGTTGTTATAAATAATATCACTAATAGTTTCACTACAGCAATACAGAAAAATACCTTATAATCTTTCTAACAAAAACTCAAACTGAAAATTCTATAACAAATAAAAGATAGTCCTGACCGTCTTTCAAATCTTGCTAGAAGTAACACAACCAGACGATAAAGGTAAGAAAATGATATGTGTAAAATTATAAAATAATCCGACAATGCAAAAGTGTGCAGTGTTTTAGTTAAAGTTTGGAAGTTTTTGTATTTTCACATCGGTTTATGAACATAATTGTGTAACGGACAATTCCAGAATCGATGAAGAATGTTTTTCTATTAAATTACAATGTCTTAGATGTATAATCATAATATATTTTTATATTTATATGTTTGATATTTCTTTAAGATAATATATATATCAATTATATTGAATACACCATGTAATTCTTTGAGTAATTTTGGGCCTTGGCTTTTCCGTACGCTCAGTAAATCGGAATTATTATTTTCATGTTAATGGTTATAAAGGATTCCTCATAATAGGAAGATTATAAAGAAATGATGCTTTCTTTTTTAAAAGACATATGGAGATTGAGCTTTTCTAATTTTCTAATAGAAAACAAACTTATCATATTTAAATTATCCACATACAGAATTTATCTACATGCAGTATTTCTAATAAATCTATTTCCATTTGCAATAAAATCATCTGTAGAATATAATGATAAAACGAGGAATTAAATGTCAATACGCCCGATATAAACTATGTTTATAATAATTGACATATTTTATTAATCGTAACAATACATTAAATTTGAAATATTTCGTGAGATAATCTTACCACGAAAATTTAAAAACTGAGAAAAATATTAAAAAATTAGTTCTTCATTTTCTTTGATTTGACAGATTTTCGGGCGATTGCTCTAACCTTAAGTTACCGTGAAAACTTCTGAAATAATTATCTACGGAAACTTCTACTCTGATAAAGAAAGAAAGCTTTGATTCAATTTCTATTTCTGACCATCATCGCTCGGTGTCTGACAATGGGAAACGAACGTGACTTCCCTGCCGAAAAAATTGACGAATGCCGTCGCAAGAAACGTTCTCACTAATTATGATTAAATCCTTATTCTACAGCTGTATACTTATTAACAAATTCTAATATTTAACTCAAACTAATGATTAGTGAAGTCAGAAAAACAGTAATGTTTCATAATTCCTCCTCTACCTCCTAGAAATAGAAGATACACGCAAAAGAGACTTTTGGCCTTGGTTTCTTCAACCAGGATTCCAAACTAGGATCTTTTTCTTTCCGAATAAACGCTCTATCACCAAGCTACGAAGATATATATCTATATGTAAATCTATATAAAATACAATTTTCTAATGCGTGTATTAAATTCCATAGAATTTAACGAAAAATTATTTTATCTCGACTTAACGTAACGATATATTTATTGCACAATCACACGTTTATTTTTTAACAATAAATTTTTAATCTATCTTTAATTAATACATGTAATTTATTTTGTATACTATATAAATCCTTAGCCTAAGTCGCGTACCATTTACGAATGTTTACGAAAGAATATAGAGTGCAATCTGACAATTTGTGAAAACAACCACTAACTGTTAATCACATGCACACGACACATCATACATCAAATGATACATATATGATGATACATATATACATCAAATGTACAGGTTACTTTGATAGAGTTAGTTGTAAGGCAATTTTACAAATAAAAATATAAAATAAAAACATGATATTTTTTAATTCCGAATTTTCGAAAAGTTTCGCCTAAACCAAGCTGGATTCGTTACATATTTCTTCCTACGCATTTATATTATACTGTATATCGTGATTTCATTTACTTAGGGATTTTTTTTTCTTTATTGAGAATAAAAATCTATTTTTTCATTATAACGCATTCTAAATAAATAAAAATAACACGATATCGTTATACCTGTATATATATATTCGTATTTAAAAAAAAAGTGTAAAATTAGAACAGTTCGCACTTAAATACAAAAACAAAAGATGAATAATATTTTTTAATTTAAATTGAATTAAATGGATAAAAAAAGAGAGAAATAATTAAAAAATTAAAACAATGTAAATATTTTAATTGTTTTTTTTTTATTATAGTTTTAACAAATATACTAGGATGTATTTTATATTTTTGTTCGTGTGAAATATGATTCAGTGAAAGTTTTCAGAATGTAGTCTCATGGAAAATGTGCTTTTCAGTTTGCACCTAACAGCCCTTATGGACATAAGGTCCAGGACCGAAAGTCTTCCAAAGACACAGCTGCAGCTGTAAGCTGCAAATAGTCCATCCTGTCTTCTATGAAAACAAGAAAACGAACTTGTTTCGATTTACCTCTCTTTCTGATTATGATGGGGACTGGTACATGGTGGCAATTGGAATATGGTGGGGTTTGGCGTATAGTAGATATAAATAGGAAAAGGAATAGAAGGGAGAAATATGAACAATGGGAATCATACCAGAAACCCTTGAGAATTATTCTGTTTTCACATTTTCAAACCGACGTAATACAGAGACTTAAAAGAAGAATTAAATAAGGGACTAGATGTAAAATGATATTGCTTTTTTTTTATTACACAGGGTTCTTGTAGAAATCAGATTTAATTACAATAGTTCCAAAAAATATTCGGACGTTATAATGAGAATAACTTCATAGCACATTATTTTAGTCATTTATTCAGCGATCGTCCTGTTTATTTTTATTTTTTTTCTAACAATATGTTATTTATTATGGTTGATACAGATATATGAGTTATTTGAAAAATTTATATGTATTATATAATGTAAAAATTTTTAAAAGAAATAGTGCCACATTTTTTAGCTCATAAAAAATATTCGGATACTCTTCATTTTTATTATTTATTTAATGCAATTTATTATCATAATATAATTTTAATATATCGAGGCAAAAAATTTTGTTTTAGAACATATTTTAATTTATTTGGTACATTGTCTTTTTTTTAAATATTTTAGTTATATAGACTTATTCATTCTCGTATATTCGTTTATATTTAGCTGCTGAAGAAACTGGAATTTTCGAATTTTTCTATTCAATTTGTCTCATAAATTCTCAATAGGATTAAAACCCGGCCATTCCGTTGAGATATGAAGAATTTATAAATCTTTCATAATAAGAAATATTGTATAATGTTTGCCTAGTGCTTAAGATTGTTATTCTGATGAAACTTAAAACTAGAACTATAAACTATCTTTAAATATGTTTATGTAAAGATTTTTAATCACAATAAGGAAAAATCGATAATATCGAAAATATCATCGAAAATTAATTTTCCGTATATATGTACATACAAAATAAATAATTTAATAAATAAATAAGATAAATGAGATTAATTCTAAAAAATTATCGTATTTGTTATATTACGCAAATATTCTTTTTTACTCGTATATTTTGGTAATTTCTTTTAATCTCGAACGAAACAAACATAGGCATTCTATTACGTGCTGTACAAATTTGTTTGTTTCTTCGTCTAACATTATTTACTATACTAGTGAAAGTAAACAAGAAAGTGAAAATATTAACCAACCTAAACATTCTACATCTCGTCCTCTTGAATGTCAAATATGATACGCGTACATATCTGAATAAATATATTATGTTTGTATTTAGTAATATATGCATATGTATACATAATATACGAATACATCGAAAGAGAGAAAAAAGGAGATAAAATAAAAATAATAGATTTCTTTCGAGATACTTTATTTTCACCAATGATGATCGTTCAATATATTATTAATTCTTTAACAAGTTGATTAAGATTTTTGTATATATTATTCTGAAAATAACAATTACATTTTCTTACAATGATAAATTATTGCAACTCTACTTATGTGTGTTTGTACATGAGTGCAACATACGTAATATGATTGTATCCTTATTGATAGCTTGATTAGTCAGTTAATAATTTTGTTACGGGGAAGTTTTTGTACGAAATATATAAAAATCCCACGAAATAGTAATATAAATAAATAAAATTTTGAATATTACGATAGGGAATTTTACTTTTGTTTATACTATTTTAATGGAATTCGTCAGAGAATTTAATTTATGTCAAATATTATCTTCCTTAACTTTTGAAGCGGGAAAAATCTAGTACCGAGATATTATTGTATAATAATAATAATAATAATAATAATAATAATTTATATGTACATATTATAAATATTATAAAATATACAAAAAATATATAATATTATGTATTTTTATATATCATACTCATATACAATATATACTGATATATTTTAAATTAAAATATATGAAAATATATAAATTTTTTCTATTAATAATTTCTTTATTCCATTTATTAACAAATCATAATAATAATTATAATTATTATTATTATTAATATCATAATCATCAAAATCATTATTATTATAATTTTAAGAATTTTGCATTACGTATAATTCTATAAACGGGCATATGTACATATACGCACATATATACATACATAATATTACCCTCCCAAACAAGCTGCAGTAAGTCCTAAGTCCCACTACAAAGTTTAAATCCCTCCCTCTGCGTCCAGATGTGCGATTGGTCAGAATCCTTCCCCTACCTTTGGAATCATCGAGTTATAAAGAAGGACTATCGAAATGCAGTCCCATTCGAAAAACAATGCTCGCCGGTACGGGGTCATTTTTCGAACGTACATCTCATAATCAGTGAAACGAACAGAAATCGTTTCTTCCTTTTAACGAAGTGAAGATGTATATAGAATACAAGGGAGATTCTCGTCTGCAATTCGGATTGAAAGTCAGCAACTCAGCAACGAAAGGACCACATATCGCAACGTCTCAATCGTGCCATCGTATTTTATTCGGTAAGTCGAAATAAAACAATAAATGCACACTCGCACTATATTATCTAAAGATTTCATAATTTTTATTTCGTGCAATAATTAGATCGAAACAATCAAAACAAAGATTTATCATAAAAAAAATTTTTTCGATCCAACTAAATGCCTGTCGCATAATATTTGCATATCTCTAGACGATTATTCGTTAAACAATGTTATTCATTAAACAATATTTTTCATTAAAAAATATTTTTCGTTAAACAATATCAAAATAAAAAACAGCAGAATACAAAATGCATGTTCCGACGAATCTAATGTACATGTTATTATTTGTTCCTTTATACTTTTCATTTAAAATTAAACCAATTGAGAATCATTTACGTGCAGAATTTTTATTGAAAATACTATTCGATTGAACTAAGTGCTATGAAATGTGCATAACTAGTAGACATTTCAAGAAAAATAGATTCAATTCTTATCAAACATAATACACAATTATTTTTGCACGAAGAACCTTAAAAAAATCTATGCACGTGTAAAATTCGTGATGAAAGGACGAATATATTACAGAGGGAGAAACTCTTTAGTAGGAATCTGACAAATTATAGACCATGAAGAATTCTAGTAGATGGCACACAGGGAAGATATCCTCACATCTTTCAGAGAATAGGGTAATATTTAATAAACCTAACGTATTCTGGAAAAGGAAAATAATCAGAAGAATTGTGTTTCGCTACACCGATTGCATTATTATGGTCATCATGGACAATCTTGACAGACCGAATTCTAACGAACATAATATAGATTTCTTTAATTGTAAGAAAAGAGTTATGATTTAACAAAAATTAAAATAAATGCTATGGGACGTTAATAACCTGTTGTCTTTGAAAATAAGGAAAGATTCAATAAGAATCGCTTTTAACTGTTAAGGTGATATCTCCTAATATTTGGAATAATGCAGCATTTTATGATTTCGTGCAAAACTTTTCATGAAAAGAGCAATAATTAAGTGTATATACCTTTCATTTAAAATTAAACCAATTGAGAATCATTTACGTGCAGAATTTTTATTAGAAATATTATTCAATTGAACTAAGCGCTATGAAATGTGCATAACTAGTAGACGTGTCAAGAAAAATAGATTCAATTCTTATCAAACATAATATACAATTATTTTTGCATGAAGAACCTTAAAAAAATCTATGCACGTGTAAAATTCGTGATGAAAGGACGAATATATTACAGAGGGAGAAACTCTTTAGTAGGAATCTGACAAATTATAGACCATGAAGAATTCTAGTAGATGGCACACAGGGAAGATATCCTCACATCTTTCAGAGAATAGGGTAATATTTGAGAAACTTATCGAATTATGGAAAACAAGAAGAATTGGAAGAAATGTGTATCTCTGCATCGGTGGCAAGATTATAGGAAATAGATATAATCTTGACAGATCGAATTTCAACAAACTGTATATAGATTTATTTAATTTAAAGAACAGAGTTATGATTTAGCAAAAATTAAAATAAATGCAATGAGATATACAAAACTAGTTATCTGTTCAAAAAAGCAAAGATTCAATAATAATCGCATTTAATCTCTTAAGCTGAAAGTACGTAGTATTTGATATAAAGCATTAGTTTATGATTGTCATATCGTGCAAGATTTTTGATGTAACAATGAAAAATTAAGTGTACTTCTTTCAATTAAAACCAAGGGGAAATGAAAATCATTCATGTTCAGAATTTTTATTTGAAAAAATTGCTTATAAGAAAAAGCGTTATCTTACGTTGATTAAAAAAAAAAATAGTGAAGCATAATTAAATTTAAGCGTGTAATAGAAAATTAAAACAAAATATTCGATAGGAAAGTGTGAATTTCCCAATTTCCATTATAATGTTAAAAATAGATAGAGAAATTTTACAAAGCGAAGACTAACGTATTGTTTTTAGGGAAAATTCGGATAATTTAAAGAATAGGTAGGTATTGTGCGAATTTAAAATGCAATAAAAACAAAATTTAAGAAAGATACGAATTTCATTGTATCGACAACATTAAAAAATTAAGTAAAACAAGAACAAAAAAAGCGAAGTAGAGATTCTGTATAGTTTCTAGAACAGTTTGCTTATCGAGAAAAGTGAAATCTAACATAACACGATACATATGATTCATTGAATATTGATAAAGGTTTCTGTCTATTCAAAGCAACGATAATCTTATAAAATGTATTACTCTGTTGTTCTGTTTCAATATCCTGTATCAAATATCTATCTTTATCAAGTATCTTCACGATTTCGTATAGTCCTTTATATTTCGTCTCTAATTTCTTATTTCAATCAAAACTAATTCATATTTTCTATCAATGAAAAATCGTGTACTGTGTATAATATTGTTGAATATGTATTGTTGAAATCTAAACACTTCTAAAGATTGTTACGAAATAATTTATCGAAATAGATAAAAATTTTTATGTCATATTAAAATCGATTAGACTTGGCAAAATTAAACAAGGCATAATAATATTTTCCTGATATGAACTAACTAGTCAGATAAAATTATATATATATGTATATATATATTATATTATTTCGTTAGATAAATAGCCAAGATTTCTATGTCCTCTATGAAAAACAGAATAATTTTGAATAAATACATAATTGTTTTAAGGTGCAATTATAATAACTATTCCATGATTAGAGTAATTTGTGAATATCTGCAACGACACTTAAAATTTTTTTTTTAAAGAGTTTATCTAATAATAGGACTTGTCTAAACATTCAGTGATACAGGAAACACTTTGATAGTCAATAAATTAGAAAAATTTTCTAATGATAGAAAATAACATATCGAACACATAAAGATCCCAAATTGCAAATGGACAATTAGGAAACATTATTTTAGAAATCTAATAAATAGCAACTCGGTTGTAATTTAGATGGTTACGATTGGTATATACATTACTTATCAGAAATTCAATGTAGAGTAGTATAATGTAACAAAAGGAACGCGGTATGAGACAGATAGAGAGAAAAAGAAAGAGAGGATATCTATTCCTTCTTCGATATTTTTGCGATGTTGCAATGATACCGTTCAAATATACATACAATTGCAATAAACTCCGGCAGATTATTTAAAACTACATTAAACATAGTCGTTGAAACGCGACAGGCAGCATTAGAAAGTCGAAATGGTATTCCAGCGAACTGATAAAATCCGACCGTATATGTTAAACGACAATTATATAGTTTAGAAACTTCAATTATCGGTGATACTTGATAATATAACGGTTACTTAGGACTCGATATGATATAATATTTAATATGTCTGCTCTGTCTGTTCGATCGATCCTGTATTCTCTCGATATAGAATGTTATTATTTAATTGTTATTATTTCATTGTTATTATTTAACTGTTTTACGATCTGTATTCCCGTTCCCCTTCATTCTCCCATTCATACCTTGCAAGTCATTTTATCTCGAAAAGTATCATTGAACAACAGGAAAACAGAAAATCATTCGCTTCAATGATGTTACCTTCTATAATCTAGTTACTGTGCATTATTTCCTGTTGTCGTTGTTTATGATGTTGAATAATCAATACGGTTGATAATGTACAGTTGTCAAATCCCATTGGTGTTTCTATCCATCTCAGTTCTATCGATACAATATCCATTTGTTTAAAAAAATTCTCAACGATTATATATCTCAATACAGGTTGAAAATACTTACTATTCAATAGTTCGGTGTACAACATTTTTGTGTATAATGAATATGATTTAGTGTTCGCTTCTATTTTCGTGACTTCCTTGTTGGATCGGTTTTCCGCATGTAATGACGCGCTATCTCTTTGTCCATTACGAGCCAATAATATTTAATACATGTCTCTACAATCTACATGGTCTTGTCGTTCACTGTTGTTACTTGACACATCTTGGGATTAATCGTCATCATTGATTATTAATATCAATCTGTTCTGAGATTATCTCATTAACAATTCATTTGATCTACTCACGATTACAATATCGTCCTGTGTGTCATCCTCTCGTAAGGGATGATGACCTATAGGATCAAAGGGATGACTTGATACGTCATCGGAACTACGGATAGATCTTCAATTCTCCTTTACTCCCAATTATAGTTCCAACAGTTATAATACAGTTATAATACATATCCATATCCATACTCTATTAATTTTACGAAACTTTAGATATGTACGTCAGTCCTATTTCATCGTCGTTGTTAATCCTGTATTTAGTATCACCTATAAGTTTCCTAGATCGATCATAATTGATCTGATTATAGTTCAACTTGTTCGAACTATATATCTCTACTATTGTAGTTCTTTTTACAAAGTTATTATCCTCGACGTTCTCTTTCTCCAATCTTAATAAATAATAAATAACAATTTACTTTATTGTATTCAAAAATTTAACATTACTTTATAATTTGTATACTTATTATCTTATTTTCAGTTGAATCCCGTAATTGTCGTTAAAAGTCCTGCTTTTCATCAATTTATCATGATATGGTTGGTTAGTGTGGTTAATGATCAGCACTTTTTTTTTAAAGTCTGCTAGCAGTTGATTGGTACAGATAGGTTTTGCATATCTTGAAAGATGTCCCAAATAATCGCAGAATTGTATGTTTCTTAATCCCAAAACTAATCTCCATTTGTTTCCTTATCTGGCATGGTTGCTTTTGTGCGTTTGGCTAGTTTAATAAGTAATAAATACTTTCTGCCGCTAAATAAATTCTATCCTATCTTCCTATTGTATTCTCGTGCAACTAATCGTTGCCATTGAGAAAGATAGGCAATCACATTATCGTTTTGCCAGATTTCTCTTCAAATCGCCAATTAATAATGCTTCAAAATCTTCTCTAACGATTCTAAATTGTTTAACCGTGTGGCGTATACAGAGTCATAACTGATCTATTTTCTTTATTTTTTTCGATTAATCGAAATTATTCTTTATTTTTTTTCGATTTATCTCTCAACCTCGAGATCCGAATAAATCCGATTCGAACGTCGGTAATATTTCATTGGTGCCTTTAATATATTAATCCTACGTTTTTACGTTATTCGCACATTCCTGCGAATAAAAAGATAACAAACGTCATATTTATTTATTTTTTTTTTACTCACTTTCATTTAATCTCAATCATTATTTTTTTTGTTTCTCGATATTTTGTCGTTGCCTATTCTCGTTATTGATTGTATTCTTTATCTTCGTTGTTACTGTTCTCAACAACAGTATCTTCGTAATGACTATCTTTATCTTTTAAACGTGTTGACATGTCTATTCTTTGTTCCTAGAAATTTTTTTTTTCTTTATTTCGTTTTACTCTTCTTTCTTCCTGGTGTGTCCGAGAGTTGCTGAAATCGATTAGATGCTTTAGAGAGATCCTTTAATCTTTGTATTTTCGTAACGATCATTTTTTTGATTATGCTCGATCTACTTTTTGTCATTGGTCGGAGAGAATATATCGGTCAAATAAAAATACCGGTAATTCAACTATCTTAACCGTGATTACGATGTTCCTTGTAATCTATATACATATATATATACATTATATTATATATATTATATAATCTGTATACATATATATATTATATTATAAAATTTTCATACGTACCAATCATACCAAAGAGAATATTTTCTTTCGATTTGATATTTTTCATTTTGATATTTCACTTCTTATGTAATGGGTTATTCTGAAAGTAATTTCGTTTTTTTTTTGTGAAAGTGAAAGACAATTTTCATATAATGAACAAATATTTTATTAAATTATATATTGGCCATTCTGGTCCAATACCTTTTACCATCCTTCTGGTAATAGCATCATTCCACGCTCATAAAATTTTTGGTCTTTGCTGGCAAAAAACTGATCGAGGTGGTTTTTGACCTCCTCATTTGAAGTAAAGGTTTTACCGTCTAAAAAATCTTGCAGTGACCGGAACAAATAATAATTCGAAGGTGTCAGATCTGGAGAATATGGTGGGTGTGGCATTGTATCCCATTCAAGTTGTAAAAGCTTTTGGCGAGTGATCAAACTTGTACGAGGTATTGCATTACTTGGTGGAACACTATACTTTTTCTGTTGATTAATTCTGGCCTTTCCTAATGAAGTGCATCATTCAGTTTGTCCAGCTGATGACAATAGACTTCCGAATTAATTGTTGTATTATCCGATAAAATTAAAAAAAAAAGATTCCTTTAAAATCCCATCAAATAGATAACATCACCTTTTTGATGGATACTGGCTTTGGAAATGCTTTGAGCCGGTTCATCATTTTTGTTCCATGATCTCTTGCGTTTGACATTGTTATATACAACCTATTTTTAGTCCCCAGTAATGATGCACCTCAAAAATGGATCATTTACGTGACGTTTGAGAAGCGAATCACAGACGTCAACGCGACGATACAAATTTCTCTCCTTGAGAATATGGGGAACCCATATATTGTGCTTCGAGGTTAATCCCAGGCCTTTCAAGTGGTCATAAACAGTTGCATTTGATAAATTTAACCTCTCACCGATCTCACGTGTTGTTATTCGCCGGTTTGCATGAACTAATGCCTTTATCGTGTCTTTATCAGCTTCAACCGGCTTTCCAGAACGTCGTGCATCTTCGACATAAAAATTGCCAGATCGAAATTTTGCAAACCAGATTTGGCAATGACGTACTGTCAACACATCTTCTCCATACACATCGGTTAATTTCTTTTTGGCTTTAACAGCATTTTTACCTTTTCTATAGTAAAAAAGTAAAATATGACGAAAATACTGCTTATTGCTCTCCATATTTAATAGGGCTCCAACCAAAAACTATTGCGTAGAATCAATTGGACTTTTTCACACACAAGCCTTGCTATATCAGCTCTCAAAATATATAATAAGTATAAAATATATAATAAGTGGCTTAAGTGTGAAGTTGGGTGCAAAAAAATACAATTAAATCCTCTCTTGGGAAAAAATGAAATTACTTTCCGAACAACAATTTAACAGTTTAACAATAATTTGTTAAATCTTCATATGAAGATTATTGATACGAGTGAAATATAAAAATAAATTATATTATATATATATATATAATATATAAATATATATATATAAATATTACTTTTTATTAAAGATTAAACGTGTTTACTTTGTGATTGCCTGATCACGACTGACTTCAGTGATGGCGGGGATAGATTATATATATTTGGTTGTAGAGTGTCGCTATCTTCGATCTTTGTAGTTCCTCGCGTTAATTTGATCGTTACACATATAGATATTAAACAAATGCGAAGGACGTTAAATACGTTGAAAAAGATCCTGCGTCATCATTTTTTTTTAGGAAGGGGAGGAAAGTTATGTTCCACTCTACCATCTCATTATCATAATTATTATTATAATTATTATTATAATAATTATATAATACAATACATCGTATTATTATTATTATTATTATTATTATTATTATTATTATTATTATTATTATTATTATTATTATTATTATTATTATTATTATTATTATTATTATTATTACTACTATTTTTATCATCAGTGTTAATATTATTTAACGAAATTAAATTCCGTACAATCATATACATATAGACACGTAGAACATAAATTACCCCACCCTGATCTATCCTAAATCCTACTCTGTATAAATCTTTACGATTGTTCAGAATTTTTACCCCCCCCCCCCCCTTCCACTCCCTTATCATCATCCATTTTTTCAAATTTTTGAAATACGGAGAAGAAATATCGAAGTAAACTTTACAATCTATTCTTTCGGACACGTAAGAATTCGGTTGTTTAATCGTTTATAAACATTATAAATAGAATATTTTAATAAATATAATATAATAATAGAATAATTTAATGAAAATTAATATTTTATAGATAGAAGTCGTTTCTCAACTATAGAATATCTTGATCACGTGGCTTGATATTTGTTATTATAGAAAATATATATTCAAACGGAAATTTTGTGTTTTTTGTTCGGTGTAAAGTTTCAAGGATATTACAAAGATTTACTTTATTATATAGAAATCTATTATTTAGAAATCTATTTTTAGATTTTCCTATTATATAGGAATTTATTATTAGAAGCTATTTTTGTTTTTATTTTTTATAATGTACTGAGAAATAATTTAAAGAAAGTATTTTCGTATATATCTTTGTTCATTTATAAATTATAATTTATAAATCGGTTTATTTTTCTTATGGCCATTTATTTTTTTCTGCCATAATGGTCATGTCTCTTCTTTCCATACATACTACTGTGATCGTAATTTTGTAATTGGTAGATACGATGAGACAACATATTCTACCTGAAGAAAAAAAAAGAAAGAAACAAAAAGAGAAGAAAAAAGATCTAACTTTTATCTGAAATATTTTCATATCTAATCAAGATTTTTCGATATATTTAACGAAATATTTTCGATATATTTAACGCAATTTTTGAAGAAATTACGAGAAATAGAAAACATTTTAATTTCTCCAAAATCCAAAAGCATTATTTAAGATCGTAAATTTTTTTATTATTAGATTTATTTATTTATAACGTTCTAATTGCGTTCTAATGATTATATTCACATCACACACATCCTATGAAAAGAAGTAAGAAATAATAATTAATTATTTAATTGAATATTTCGTGTGTTATATATAGTACATATATAATACATAATATAACAGTACAATAAAATATAATCTTAAAAATTAAATTCATCAAATTTAAATAAACATGTTTCATCTTCTTTAGTTCTCTTCCATCAAAGCAATTCGATTGACATTTAATCGACATTTATTTATTAATAAATTTCAAAATCGTAAAAATATTTTGTTAATTAAGCGGGCAGCTTAATGAATATTATAAGCCATCAGAGTCGCGTTTCTCGTAAAACAGAATACGACGAAGCATATTAAAGTTAGGTATATTAAAAATTGAGTTTGAGCAATGCTTGAAAAAGTGAGAGAGCAATATAGGAGGAAGGTTGTAGCTTTCAAAGAAGGAGACACGTCATTGTCATCGATCAACTGCGCACAATTGTTGACTAAAGGTCAATATGGCCATACCACTTGTCAAGGGACACTTACAAAGACTCCTTCTAAATGTTGAATAGTCCTTTTCTATAATAAGGCACTTAGGTACAAAGATATATGTATACTCATATAACTGACAAGGGTTTATGTAGAAAAAAAAAATATATATTTATATATATATATATATATATATATATATATATATATAAGGAACACGGGGGGAATATCAATGTAAGAGAAATTTGAAAAAGTGTTAGTAATTTTGTTTAGTATTTATTATTACAGCATTCTTGAACTCAACGATTCAGCCTAAATAAATCAAAAGTTTTTTTCGAGATATTGCATATCGATAATGTATACACCTATTGACCAAACAGACCCGACATCATTCGTTCAAGTACTTACCTTTACCGTTAACTCAAAAATTCCGACGCATATTTTACGTCGCTGGGACGTTTTTATTGATCATATGTACGTTACACATACGAAAAATACGAACAGACTTTTGGGAAACTATTGTTATATACTATATTTAGATTTTGATTATCCATAAGTTAATCTTGGCCGCTTCTATTTCGAACGTTTTCCAAAAATTCCCTTCCAATACCTTTGGAAAATGTAGTTTTAAATTTCGATTTTCTGAACCGCTGAGTTGGATATACTGATAGTTGAAGTATTGAATGTTAGAGAGGAAAAAAGTTAACTGATTCTACCTGAGTTCAATATTTATATGTCAATGCCTGGAACTGCATGAGAAAGAAGGAAAAAAAATTATCGTTCATAACTTTGTTTAATCCAAATACTTCAATATCTAAAATATATCTGTAAGTAACTACAATTTATATATGTATTTGCAAATATTATAATTACAAAATGTGATATATAAATTTAATAATATTTTTTTATAAAAAATTCGTGCGAACAATTCTGCGTACATTTTGAAGAATTATGAAAAAGTTTATTCCTTAGGTGGACCTTCGCTAAAAAAAAAAAACAATTCAAGCATTTAATTGATACTATAATTCAATTAAAATTCAAAAAAATTAACTGACGTGAAGTATCAAAATAATTGTAATGTAAGTTTATATTAGGATGATACTGATTTTCAAACATCTAATTTTCTTTTTCCCTTACTATATGTTATATTACTATATACTATAGTTCACTACACTATCCACGTTATTATTATTATATAATAATAATATTATTATTATTATTATTATTATTATATAATAATAATAATATTATTATTATTATTATTATTATTATATAATAATAATAATATTATTATTATTATTATTATTATTATTATATAATAATAATATTATTATTATAATTTGATAATTAATGATATTTATGATAATTAATCATCATTATAATCATCATGTCATTATTATTATAATTGTAAAATTACTGCATCTGGTACAATAGTACATCCAAACACATATAAATGATACAAAGAACACATATAATCCCTATCCCGACTTGCTCTAAGTCCTAAATCATTTTACTCCAGTCACGACAACGCAATCAATAATTGATCAGAATCCTTCAGTATAAATTTTCTCTATCCATAATTTCATTATTCCATTTGTTAATGTATTAAAATAATAATTGTTATTATTATCATTCTCATGATTATTGTTAAACAAGAATTACGTACATATGCAAAATTGCATTTTGTACGAACGTGTGCACACTAATACACATACATAATATTATTTCAACTCAACTCCGGCTAAATCTTAAATCTCATTATTACCACTATCGCTATGAAACCAACTATTGGATAGAATTCTTCCACCATCTTTTAGCCTTTCATTTCCCGAATCTTCGAGTTACAAAGAAGAAACCTTCTAAGTCTATCGTCAAAATTCAAAAAATCTTTTCAAATGTAGAATTTTTCTACGTTCAAACTAAATAAAAAATACAGAAGTTTCTACTCAAGTGCAAATGTCTGTCTGCATTTTCATTTTGGGAAATATTTCTTATTATCGCAAAACGTAACACTCATTCTCTTCGTTAAAAAATAATCCGTCGATTTCAAGGTAACATTGAAAATCGTAAGCAGAGCTCTTAACTGCTATCGAACGCGTCCACAGGTGGCGGATGGTAGAACGCCTCCTAATTATAGGAAGTAGCTACATATGCAGTCGCGGACCAAAAGCGGCAGTCTACACACACACACACAACTAGTTAACTCTGGAAATTTCCATTTCTCCGTTCAACTGTTGATCGAAATATCTACACATACACACACATACACACACATACACACACAGTAAACTCTGGAACCTTTTATTTCAGCCATTCTGACATTTTTGGTCATTCTCGACCAATGGCGATTATACAATACAAAACAAATCTTACTTAAAAATTTTCAATATAACGCTTACCGACAATAAAATTAAGGTATTGTATATATAAAATGAATAGTTTTCTAAAAATACTTTACTCTAAATACAAAAACAAAATGCACAGAATGATAATACGATTAAATTAAGACCTAGAGATTTTTCTTTCGCCTCGGCTATGGCCAAATATATCGTTTCATCTGATTCGGGCTTATTATGCATGTATATAGTATTTGAGTTATTTAAAACCCGTTAATATCTTCGACGATATATCGATCAATATTCAACACTTTCTTAACTTTATACGATGTGTTTAGGGATCCATTTTTCATATACCCATACGATAGTATTTATGTTCTTTATTATCACTATATGTTCGACACAATACGAGACGGCTTTCTTATTATAATAATGTTCGTTCGAACATGCTTTGCTTTTACTATTTTTCCAAAGCTTTTTCTCGTATAGATACTAAACCTTATTTTTCATCGTTGTATTACTCATTCGCACGAGAAGTACCTACAACAATGAACACATGATCGAACATTTCGATCTTTAAGAATTCCTTAAACGATTTAGAAGTAATCGCTGACCCTCAATTACTTGATGATACGTCTCGATTGCAAAAAGATCGGTTGCTCGTATTTTAAAAATATTCGAATTAATTTTTAATTCATACTCAAAGTCGTACAGATGTTTAATTCGCTCTGCCTCGCCGAGTCGAAATGTTCGGACTAATCTAGGTAAGGTTAACATTGATTGGTTTATCTAAATAATCTATATTTAATAACTCGTTATGGGAACAACCAATTTCATTCCCTGAAATCTCAGAATTGGCTTTTATGATCTGAATAATTTTTCTTTTTTTTACGGATGGATTTTACGAAAAATCCCTCCCGAACAAAATGGTGCGAATCATGATATTATCCGGTATAACACGAAATTTCATCCTTATTCCAATCTCGGAAATGCTGATACCAATCTTGAAATATCCTGAAACCCGCAACTTGGAATCATTGATCCCACAGAAATCGTGATCTTTTCCTACGGCCGACAATTTTATATTCTTCGGTACATAGCTTTGTCTGATGATACGTATTGGTGATTTGAGATCAACTATTGCGTTGAACACATACCTACAGCTGTCATTATTCTCATCGACCGCAGTAAATGCTATGTATATCGTGTATGGCGATGAAACGTTGCTTGTAGTAAATTCGTCGAATCTAAAAGAGAAGCAGAGACAGAGATCGATTTTGAAGACGACGCAAAAGACTTCCTTTTTTTCGAGCAATCCTTTATGTGATGATCGACGGATCCACAACAATAACAAACTCCTTTTGATGGTCTCGGGTTTCGGTATTACGGAAAATAATGGCCAACCTCCTCGTAATTATAAGACCTTCTGATTACGTGTTCCAAGGTCGTTCCTGTTCTCGATGTTCCCATCTTGGCATCTGATGTCTTTACGTCCTTCGAGGTATGATCGAACGACTTCCTAGGGCACAGATTGATTTTTCCAAACGCTTCAACCAACTCAGATTGGGACACTCGTGCCTGATCCTGGAGATGCACATCCGGCTTCTCATCGATAAGATAATAGATTATTTTATTTTCGGAAATTAAGGCATAGTTCGCGAGCACAATTTTCTCGTAATAATAATTGCTGAATGGTTCATTCTAGCGCTATATGCGTGTCTCAAATTCCTTCCTCAGAGCTTGTTTACTATGGCGATAATCGTACATCATTCTCATACGTTGAAGGAGATTTTCGACACTCAAACCGACATGTTTCGGTTTTGAATGGAATCAATTAAAAGCTTGCTCCTTTAATCTCTGCATTATCATCATCTTCGTGATGTGGTCGTCTAAATTATATGAACTTCGTTCAAGGTTTATCTATTGTTCTCATTTCCAGAACGAATTATCAAGCCCGTCGAACTCGCACAACAATTCGTTAATACCCTTTATGTTAACATTCATCGTCATGTTACTCATCCTCCCTATATCTTCAACACTAATAGTGGGAATCGATAACATCGTTTGTTCCTTTTTCATCAATTGCAATTCCCTCTAAAGCAGGTATCTCTTATCTTTTACGAATTTAAGCTCTCTGGAAATCTGATCACTCTCGATTCGTAGATCTTCTGGTATGTTCGACACCGTGGGCTTAGGGTTGCCATTAACAACAACGCTATCCTCTTGAACAGATGAATCATCTAATTCCTTTTTTTAGATACATCTAGATCATTAGTCTATCAATTAGTCTGCTTTTGTTTCCGGTCGTGGCTAAATTTCTCGTGCACTTTAATTGCTTCCTTTCATTTCGCACATAGCAAATAGAAATTTTTTCGCACAACGGACAGAGTTTTCATGCACATCGAATGAAATTTTACAAAAACACACTGAGTCGCGTATTTCTTTTGATAATGCTCCTTCTAAAAATCTATGAATATTTATCGTGTATAAATATTACTGAGTATTAAGATAGTCGAGATTAATAAAAATAAAAACAATTGATATCTATTACGGAAAATAAAAGAATAAAAATGAAATACATATACAGAATGTTGGTCTTTTCGGACATGGAAATACTATGACTCTTTTTTTGACCAGAAATTATTGACACACTCGCTTATTTTCTTCAGACTCTCTCATACAATCCCACTTTCACCCAATATCTCAGCATCTCTTTTCTTTCCATAACCATACGCACCTTGAGTAAGACAAATCACGCTCTATCGACCCATTTGTCTTATACTTCTATTTCTTTGTTCGATTACCAATCGGCTTATCTCACACACGTACACACATATAGCAAGCCCTGGAGAATCTTCTAGCAAAAAATTTGCAAAATGCAGATGCGCTAAAAATGGTCGTACAATTCATATCAAGTTCGATTATTGTTCAGAGAAATTGTTCCTTTGTGAAGATTAATTTATTCTGATTTTCGAAGCTATTATACCTTTGCAATGATAATAAATAAAATAGAAATTGTGAATATACAAAATTGCCTGATTCAATGTAATTTCGAGAAAAAAAAGAAAAGATTAAAACAAAATAATAAATGTAAAGCATATGTATGTATTTTCAAAAGTATAAATTTATATAAAAACATCACATACACTTATGAAGTGCCTACAAGTAATGTATGTAATGCTTAATAAGTATATATCTGGAAATATATATTTAATGAAAAGTGAAAGTATTACATAAAGAAAGATCCATTTATGAAGATCGTCTGATGAATAAGTAAACAAAAAAAAATTCATTGGAAATCATCTGGAAAAATCGAGCAAAAAATAGAGAAAAAAAAGAAAACAAAAAAGAAGCCTTATCAAAGTCCGTTCAATGGATGATTATTCATAAATGAATATACGAAAAAAACTTATTTCATTAAATGCTAAAGCAATTTAAATTCGCTCGTGGTGTATCGTAGCAATGAAAAAAAGAAGAAATTAAACTAAAAAAAGGAAAGGAAAAGAAAGAAGAAAAGGAAAAAAAAAACAAAAAAAAGAAAGAAAGAAAAATTGGGTATTCGTTTGATTGTTAATTTAATTTATTTTCGGGCGACTGACTGCTCCATTCATAACGGAGCTATCTTAGGAGGATACTTTCAACTCAAGTTTTCTTCGTAGGTATATCCTTACACTTCTAAACCCCACATAAACTCAATTTGAGATAAAAGGGATCCATCTTCAACTTTCCAAATTTTAAGGAGATTTGTCCTGTTCATTGGCAGCAAACGGACCACCCCTCTCTCTCACTCTCTCTCTCTCTCTCTCTCTCTCTCTCTCTCTTTCTGTTTGTGTCATAAGGAAAGGGATAAGAAAGAAACTGTTGTTCGTCTTCTTCCCCCTCTTGTAAGCCTTCCTCTATTAACCCTTGACACGGTGATGTGAGAATTGAGTTGATTGCATTAAGGAGTGAGGAAACTTTTTGATGATAGAGATTAAAGGACTATATCACTGCCTTGTTTGGTATTTTAAGGATGACTTATTTAATCTTAAACTTACGACTGGAAAGAAGATATCACATATAAGTTACCAAATACATTTTTAGTACTATACAAATGCGACAACATTTCTTATCCTAATTAAAGCTTTCATTAGGATAAAAGAAATTAGGTCTGATTACTAGGCCTTGTCGATTAGCATGGAAATGACTAGTTTTCAAGGAATTTATAAAGCTGGAACAAAGGGGGAAAGGACAGAAACAAGGAAAATCAAAAAGAAAGGAGAGGGGGCGGAAAGTCCACCCAACTAATCCAAACACAAACCACAAATATGGAAATAATCCATTTTTTTGACCTTTTATCTAGAAAGGAAAGGTGAAAATGCAAGATGATAATAATATAGAGGAGAATAATACGTCTTAGAAAAGAAGACAGAAGAGAAAAAACTCAGGGAGCTGACACAACAAAATTTTTGCCTAGATAGGAGGAAAGGAAAGTGGGATTCGAACTCGGGACGACCTTTCGCTTTTCGAAAACAAACACTCTACCACCGAGCTATGAAGATCTATATCGATATTTATGTATAAACGTCGTTATATACAATACAATTGCCAATATATATAAATAATCTATAAATTTAATCTACTGTTTAATTAATTTAAATGTCCTCAACTTTACTACATATTATTAAAAACGATTGATACATTTAGAAATCTTATCTCATATAATTTTCCTAAAAGAATAAAAACAAAAGAAGTATGTATAATTTAACATGTCTATAAATATTACAGAAATTTATTCAAATAAAATATATGTAATATACATATGTAAGTTTTTTGTTGTTGAAAACATAATAAACATATATAGAAATCCGTAAATTTCTTTCCGTAAAATGTCAAAAACAGAATGTGATCGATATAGATAATATATATATATATATTATTACTATTATTATTATTTTATATGTATATATATATCTCGGATTACTTATGGGAGGTGATAAACGAAAATATGTTTCTCTGTGAACAAAGTGATAAATCTTTATTTGTTAATTAATGCTTAGTTTCTGATTAGTCTTACCTGTGAACAAAGAAACGACAATTAACGTTTATTATTCACACTGTTAAATTTTATTTCTTTTATATTATGAATCTTCTTCTAGCTCTCGTGTTGCTTTTCTCTTCTATGTTATATTTCATACTGCCCGTTTCTCTTCCAAATCTTAATGACTCGATTTGTAGGTCACAAAAGAAATTGTAAATAATAAAGGACAATAGAAGGGCGGGCTATGAGATGCGCGGCAAATACTTGAAGAAAGTATACTTTCTTTACATATATATATATATATATATATATATATATATATATGTATATAATAATAATAATAATAATAATAATAATAATAATAATAATAATAATAATAATAATAATAATAATAATAATAATAATAATAATAATAATAATAATAATAATAATAATAATAATAATAATAATAATAATAATAATAATAATATATAATAGTATAATATAATAATAGGAATAATGATAAAAAGACGAAGAAGAAGATAAATAAGTGGAAAAAGTATATACTTAAATATTATACACGTCATGTACATTCTATGTTATTTATTTATTTATTTATAACAATAAAAGAAGAAAGAATATATTCAAAAAGAAAAGAGAAATATTTTGTAAAATTTAGAAGTAAATTTATCGATTTTCGTCGATTATATTTCTTTATTATATACAGTGAGTATAAAAAAATATTCGTACAGCAGTACAAATAATTTTAAGTAAATTTAAACAAATACTTTGTAGAATTTTCTTTATTATAAAAAAATGTTAACAAAAAATATATATATATTTAGAAATCTCTAAAACGAATGTTATTAAAAAATAATTATTTACTTATATCTGTTATGAAAATATTAACGACTTTCAAGAATTAGCAAAAAATGTACATGTAATACTTAATACTTATACATGTATACATACTTAATACGTATAGTCTTTGTACATAGGATAAATACAAGATAATACATCTTATGTCAACACATTTAGAATCAGTACATCTGGTTGCCGATACAAATAGTGTTCTAGATTCTTATATAGTCAACAGTGATAACCGTAAAATGGTACGTAAAGGCCAGAAAACTTTTGAAGAAAGAAAGAAAATTCTTATAAATTTACTTAAATAATAAGTGCAAAACACTGAGTGAAATTTCTAAAATTGCAGGTGGATCATGGTTTACGAATCAAGGAATTATTGAAAAATATGGAGACCAAAAAACTTTAAAAAATAATCCATGAAAATAAAAGTAAAATAAGTAAGTATATTAATCGATGAATAATATCAAAAGTAAAACAGAATCTAAATAAGTGCAATAAACATAGCTACTAAATTAAAAAATAATCTTAATATTAATGTGTTCAGTAGTAAAGTACGTAGAAACGATTAGAGTTTATAAAAGACTAAATCAATGTTTCTAAGGAACATTGAATTCGTAGTATATTTACTGATGAAAGTAAATTTAACATATATATATCGGATGGATGATATACTATTTGGAGTGAAAAAAATACCGAATATAAGTAAAACTATTTCTAGACGTCCGTAAAGCATGGAAGAGCTTACAGTTCGGAGCTGCATGAATGCAAACGTGTTTGGATTTCTTTATTTTATTGATGGTAACATGGACCATACATTCATATTAATATTTTAAAACAACATCTTCAAGCTAATGCAAATAAAATTGGATTACAGGACAATTATATATCATTTTACAAGATAATAATCTAAAACTCGCTTACAATATGCGACAATGGATCTTGTATAAGATACCAAATTAATTAAAAATACCATGCATAATCTTCAGACTTGAATGCTAATGGGATTATCTCGAAGAAAAAATAATTTCTAATACTAAAACTTTTTTATTACGTTTATGTATTAAAATGTATAATATTTTTTGTAAACGTAGAAATGTACGAATAATTATTACGCGTACTTTTTCTGCTAATTTTTGAAAATTTGTTAATATTTTCATAATAAATATAAATAAATAATTATTTTGTAATAACATTCATTTTACAAATTTCTAAAAATATACATTTTTTTTTCGTTAAAATTTTTTTTTAATAAACAAAGTTCTACGAAATTTTTGTTCAAATTCACTGCTGTACGACTAGTTTTTACACTCATTGTATATTATTATCTTTCGGTGAGTTAAAAAATTA
The DNA here is from genome assembly GCF_014083535.2 of Vespa mandarinia. NCBI lineage: Eukaryota > Metazoa > Arthropoda > Insecta > Hymenoptera > Vespidae > Vespa > Vespa mandarinia. Next base: position 2,064,367 of record NW_023395870.1, read on the forward strand.
ATCGGATAATCATTTAAATTTATCTGATAATGGAGCTTGTTCGCAGATATTTTCGTTTTATCGCTCGTTAAGAGTGACGTCAAAACAATTCTCACAATCCGATTGGTTATCCTTAAGAACCGTAGCAATAGAATTTCAACACGTTGAATATTTCAACCGTTACTCTTTTACGGCTACTTTTACGAAATCTGAATCGAGTTAAGCGATTAATCGTAACTTTAATGTTACTATTATGAAAAGTTTCCGCGATCAGAATGGTACATACTAATTAGCCATTCTCCTTTTGTTTTCGTTTCTTACCTTCTCTTATCGTACATATCTTCTTCTTTTTTTGTCTATTCTTATTACAATCGTTATCACCAGTTCATAATACTAGCTTTCCTTCTATTCCATTAATTTTCGTCTACCATCGATTTTATTTTCTTTCTTATCGATTCTCACTTATCAATTTTTCGATATAATTAATTATTAATTAATTTTAATAATATGGAATCTTTATAAAGAAAAATGAAAATTCGCTGATTGATCATTGATGTGTTTTTGTTGTTATGGAAAAAATATATAAATAAGTTTAAAAAAAATTAATTATTTTCCAAAATAATAAAATGTTTTATTTCGTGAACTTCAAATAGTATAAGAATCAGAAAATTGTCTGAACAAATAGCTATTGTATGAACATGTAGCATATTTTCTCAAAGTAAAGAAATGTTTGGATAAATTGTTTAGATTTCTTGTTCAGAGTATTCGTTTTTAGGTTGTACAAAAATAAAAATACTTGCGAATAAGATATCCTTACGAGCATCGATCTATGATCTTGCAAATAACAAAGTTGACTTTACCATTATAACTACTATTTTTTATACTTTTTTCTTAATCTTTATTAATATAATGTAGAATGTACATAATGTAGATAATAATTAAATTTAGCTTCAATTTTAATCAGGTTGTTAAGACCGCTATGTTAAGATCGGATATATGTCGGGGTCTATTATTTTTGAAAATACCTAAAACGTAAAAAAAATATTCGTTTATAAATATTACAAAAAGAAAGCAACTGAAATAAAATATGTCTTAATATATATGTATATATAATTCTTTAATTGGAAGCATTATAAAAATATATAAAAGTTTTTCTACATGTAAAACATAATTCTGACATTAAAAAGGTACGTAAGTGTGACAAAGAGGTAATGTTTTCTTTGACAAAGGAAGTCTTTAAAATAAAACGTTATCAACAAAAGAAAAAAGAGAAAAAGTACAAAAAAAGAAAAAGAAATGAAGAAAACGAAAAAAGAAAACAAGGAGAAGAAGAAACGTATCGTTGTTTATAAAAAAAAGTTTTAAAGGTGGTTTGTATACTTGTAATGTTTATTTAGTTTGCTATTAGTGGGTTTAGCGAAGTAGCGAATGTGAAGCACTCGCACTGGCTCGGATTCAAGTACCGCTCGTGTCGTAAATATTTATTTTTTTCTTTTTCTTTCCTATTTGTCATTTTCTTTCCTTGTTTATATTTTTTTTCTTTCTTTTTACTCGAAACATTTGGAACATATTCTAGCCAGAAATAGAAGACAAATTTAACGGAAATATATTTAACCTGGCTTATAATATAGTTTGCTTTAAAAGTGATGAAGCAATTAAGTTATTGCAATTCATATAAGAATAAATAATAATGAAATTTTTCATTTAAAAAAAAATTTCAATATTATTACTATTTGAGAAATAATCTTTTCCTTCTGAGAAAATAAATATTATCGAATAATCTTTTATAATCCATGATTTTAAGATCAAATAGAAAAAGATTAGAGGAAATAAAAATAAATTAGTTGAATCCTGACAAATGGAAGTGCGAGAAGTTTTCCTCTTTTTTTATATATAAATTTTTATATATAAACTTTTATTAACGATAAAATTCTCTTTCCTCGGTTAAATTCATTGACACGAAATTGAACAAACAATCTATTCATAAAATATTAATACCGATTTTCTCATAAAACCAGATGCTGTCGTTAAATGAAATGTTTGTTCTCTTTCGTTAGTCTCATACTAAGGACAAATCCCTTTACAACATACCTCAGGCGCAACAAAATCCATTTGTGACATACTCGATGGTTTTCAATTAGATAAATTGCATGACTCCTTTCCGTAATCGCTTGAGAACGTTCCAAAAAAAAAGAAAAAACTATATGATGAATTTTACGATATAAATAAAAATAACGTCTCATTCATTAACCGAAATTAACTTTTAATTAATAATATTCAACACGATTTATTAATAAATACGAAAAATCTTTCTTTTTTATTCCTGTTTGTTCTTTCAATCAAATAATTTATCACGGTATTATCGAATTGCAAATAACTTAAAATATTTTTTGTAAAATTCGAAATTTCATTCTAAAAGTTTCACGTAATTAAAGTCAGTCTCGTTACACGCTTACTTCCATGTAATTATATCAAATATCGTGATTTCACTCACGAAGATATTGTCTTTCTTTTTTCTTTCTCTCTCTCTTTTTTTTTAATTATTTTATCGAAAATAAAAATCGACATTTCCCTAACAATTAGTTTTAATAAATCAAAAAAGGGAACACTGCATTGATATATATTTATTGCATTGATATATATATATATATATATATATATATATATATATATATATTCGCGTTCAAAAAAATTATCGATTCAAATTTTAATTAAAAAGAAAAGAAAAAATAGTAATACGTAGAACACTTTCTCTTTTCCTTACCATTCGTTTTAACAAATATAATAACATATATAATACTAAACGTGATTTGAAAAAAAAACTATTTTTTTATATCATTTTTTTATTTCGATATTGTTCTTTATATTAGTATTCATAAAGAAATAATGTCAGAAGTAAGATTTTAAAATGTGACCTCCCTATAGAGAGCAATGACCAGTTTTCCGCCTAATGCGCCTTACGTTAAATACGCTCCTGGACGCATGGACCGTCCAACGAGATAGCTACAGCTTATAGTTTGCGAGTTTTTCCTATGCTTTATGGAAAAACGACGAACTCATTTAGATTTAAAACTCTTTCGGATTATGGCAGATGAAGAAGAAAAGAAAAGAAAAAAGAAATAAAAGAAAACATAAGAAAAGAAAAGAAAGGAAAGGGAAAATATACGAACAATAGCGCCGTACCATGATCACTTAGGAATTCTGTTAGGCTTTGAGACTTTCAATTCGGACGAGATAAAGAGAGAATTAAAGAAAGAATTAGAAAATGTGTCTAGTAATAAAATTACTTCATTCTCATTATGTAAAACTGTTTTTCATTCTCGTAAAACTAAATTCTTAGATTCAATTTCATTATATATATACATTATATATATATTATATATACATATATATATAATATATATATATATATATCAAGAATATTAATCTAGTAAATTATTAATATAGTTTAATTTATATATGACAAATAAAAAAAATGAAATAAGTGACGTAAAAGGTATTAATAATAAAAGATAACAATTTTATAAAGAAACAATCGTCCTTTTTATAGATTTCTGACAAATATTCTAATTAACATGTATAATTTCACAATCTCCTCCCTTTATCTTGAAACAAACAAACATAGTCAAGTCATATCACGTGATATACGTTAACATCTGTTTTTATTTCACCCATCTATTTTTCGCATTATTTACATACGAAAATAAACAAACGAAAATGAGATTATTCGTTAATATAAACATTCTCTATACTAGACTCTTGGGGAATCCTTTGTACATATCCAAATAAACACGTTACCTTTGTATACATTCACAGATTTTATCACGTAACTCTTCTCATAAGCTGTAAGGATAAATGCGAACTATTTACAGTGAATATACACACATATACATAGAGAGACATCACACTATGTATATGTATATATATATATATATATATATGTACGTAAATATGTGTCCGTGGAAGTAATGTACAAATGTATAATCATGAAAAAAATGGAGGGTAAATAAAAACGATATGTATCTTTCAATGATTCCTACGTTTATTTTGACGAATCGATGTTTGAATGTCTTATTTACTTTTTAACTCGTTGTTTAATCAAAATGTACAAGATTTTTGTAGATATTATCTTGGAAAATCGACAATTGAATTTTCATTATTATAAGCTTGTCATAATAAATTATTGTGACTGTATCTGTATCCCTCTCTCTCTCTCTCTCTCTCTCTTCCTCTGTGTGTGTGTGTGTTTGTGTGTGTCTGTGTGTGTGTCTGTCTGCCTGACTGTGTGTACATTTTACGGATTATATATTTGGTTGCTCTTAACAACTCGGTTTTGTTTACGGTGAAGATGTGTGAAATTTTTACGAAAATTACATAAAATTATAATAATAAAAAATCGTAAGGACCGTGACAATGAGTCTTACTCTCGTTTATGCTTATTTTGATATAACTCGTTAGAAAATTTAATTTGTGACAAATATTATATAATTATATACATACATATATGTTTGTTAACCTTTAAATTTAAGATAAAAACGAGCGAACTGATCGCTAATATGAAATTTTTTATTTTTTGATAAAATTCGAGATCTAAATTACGAATAAATTTGGTTTGATTCTTCAAAAAAAATTTAAATCTAAAAATGTGTTGCTTTCATCTGAAATTTTAGTCACAAGAAACGTTTTAAAAGTTATCTGCAAAATATTAATTATAATCTTAAAACATAATTACCACTTGATCATTTTAATAATTCCATTAATTAATTAATTAATTAATTACTAGAATAAAGATAAAAATATAGAAAATAAAATTTTTATTATTCAAATTAAATTAATTTATTTATATTAATCTATAAATATTACGAATTAAAAAATGTAATATTTAAATAAAATTATAAATAAAATAATTTTAATAAAACAAATTTATTATTTCATTTATTTTAAATAAATAATTTTCCCTAAACTAAAACTAATAATGTAAGAGTCGTTCTATTCGATCATTTATTATTTCTTTTTTCTTTTTTTGTCAAAATAAAAATCACAAAAATCTTTTATGGTTTCAAGGATTGTTACTGATTGCTCATGAATGATAATCATCGACGTATTAAGGACAAATTTATGAAATATAGATAACAAAATAAAAAAATAAAAAAATATAAAGAAATAATCTTAATGCGTATTTATTTGCTATCGTGTAGATATTTCGAAAAAGGAAAAAAAAGATAAATAAATTAAAAAGGGAAAAAGAAGAATAACATATTCTCAAAAATCATTAATTTATAAAACGACGTAAGTAAAAAAGAGAAAGAGTAGTAGAAAAGAAAAAGAGAAAGAAAAAAAATGTTCTTTTGTCATTCTCGAAGTAAGAATATCATTACAAAAAAAAATAGCCTGCATTATTTCTTATTCACAAATGATCAGTTCGCATTAGCTTATTGGCAGCTAGCCACTTTAAGGACGTATTCTAAGGGAGTGAATAGGATGAGATGGTAGCTGTGGTGAGGGGATAGTGGAAGGGATAAAAAATGAGATGATGAATGTACTGGGCATACGTCCTAACGTTGCAAAATTCATATCGCCGTATTCTCTTTTATTCTTTATTCTTCTTTCGTCTCCTTTCTTCTGCTTTCTTCTACTTTCTTCTTTCTTTTTCTATTTTCTTTCTCTTATTTTTATTCTTCTATCATATCTACAGCATCGAAGAGCCTCCGGGCAAAGACACACGAAAGGAATCGCTCCTCAAGATGATATATAAAGGATGTTTCAAAGTTTTTTTTTCTTATTTTTTTTTTCTTTCTTTAGCTCCAATTGGAAAAAATTCTTGAACGACGTTGAAGCTATTCCGCGATTTTTTTGTTTTCCCTTTCGTTTTTCCTTCCTTTCTATTTTTCTCGCATTTGGACGATCTCGAAATTTTTAATTTCGTTATCTCGAAATCGTAATCGTCGTAAGCGTTCGCGAATTTCAATTTGAATAGAGGATATGATATTTCTTATCTATTTCCATTCACAAGAAAATCTTTTTATCATCTTTCGAATGAAATTTAAATTTAATCGTAAACAATGAACGACAATAAACTAATGTCACGATACAGAATAATATAATTAATATAATAACAAGTGCGTCACAATAACATTGCATGAGAAACTTAAAAGATTATTTTGTAAGAGATATAAGAAATTATTATATTGCGACACCCTGTATATAGTTTCGATAATGTATTACGAAAAAGTTTTTATAGACACAAAGGATCGCGATCGTGAGAATGTTTCTCTACGTTAAAGTAGTAAATCGTGAAAGGTTTTCTTTAATAATGGCAAATACGAAGGAAAACTAAATGAGATCTCTCTCTCTCTCTCCCTCACCACCCCCTCCTCGCTCTCTCATTCTCTCTCTCTCTCTCTATTCATATTCCCATTCCTAAAAACGATACGACAAATGGTTCGACATTGTACGGCTGTATTGGTTATTAATTTAACAAGACTCCGTTCCATGTTTTCTAAACATCACGATTAAATGGAAACTGGTGTATATAAATGAAATCATACAAAATTATTAGTAATAACCAAAGGAATGATTATGAAATCTTTAAATTTTCTGATCATATTAAAAAACAAAATTACTGATTAAATGAAAACAGCTGTATGCGAATAAATTCGTATGAAATTATTGGTAATAACCAATGGAACATTTATGAACTCTTTGAATTCTCTGATTTTTATTTAAGAAAAAAAAATAAAATCATTAATTAAATGAAAATAGCTGTATATGAATGAATTCATACGAAATAATTCGTCATAAACAAAGGAACGTTTATAAATATGTTGATCATGATATAAAACAAAATCATTGATTAAACGAAAACAGTTTTATATGAATGAATTCGTATTAATAACACTATGCCGTCTGCACGTCTAATCTAGATTTTTTCGTGTCGCGCTGGTGGAACTGACTTACATAATTTCGCTTATCGCCAGTGGCTTTTCAAGGTTCTTGTTTACTAATCTTATCGTCAGTTCCCATGTCTCAATCCTGTCTCTCAATTTTCTCGAAATTGTGAAGATATACATATGTAAATAAGTACAAGATTTTTTGTATTACATGTTTATCTATTTATTTATATTTTGTTGAAATCTTAGTATTTATTTTTTAAATGAAACGAAGCAAAGCAATCTCCGAAATGAAGTGCAACTCCACAAGATTTACAAATTAAATTAGTTCTCTTAATTTTTTTGTTTTTATAACACACATGACACCTTCTGCGTTTTCGGTTGTTGGTTTCTGAAATATGTATCAGCTGGTGTTCTTTTACGAGGCCGGGAAGTCTGTTGATTGATTTACGACTGGAAGCACGCCATGTACTCGGGACCTCCAAGTTCTCTTCACCAACAGGTGAATGATCTTTTATCCAAGATTCGCATATTTTCAATAAAAAATCATGAAAGTAGAGTTTCTTGGAATGTTGTTGCAGTACGAACGCGTTGTATAAAGCGCAATTGAAAAGGTATAATGCTACTTTTTTTGACCATTTTATGGTTTTCCGGTATATAAGATAATAGCTCAAAAATTGATTAGCTCGATCTACACCCTTCATATATTTATTATAATCCAAAATAGATGCGGGTTTTTTAATCGTACTATTGGTTTTTCTGCATTTTTTTGCTGTGTCAACTAAACCGCCATTGTGTATGGTAGAAATTGTTCTTATTATTTTCGTCTTCGTTGCTTTGCATATTTGCACCAGTACTGCTCCTCTTCGTTGATGTTTGGTTTCAAATACATTTAGTTTGCAGTTTTCAACTTTGCCGGTAATCCTCTATTCTTACGTAGCGTTCCACAAACGTGAATTTTTTTCGTAAGCAAATCTTCCGTAAGTTCCACACTGTTATAATAGTTGTCCATATGTGATGCCATTTTCCAGTAACATTTTTCAATAGTTTTATCACTGTATCCTTTAAAAGTTTTTTAATGTCAGAGTATATTTTGTAACGCGAAATATATCCCGTAACGGAGTCACACAGCATTCGGACAAGTATACCGTATTTTGTAATTTTTGAGGGATTATAAACTTTAAAACTCTATCTCCCACGCCACGGTATCATTCCTTCATCTATTGTAATATTTTGACCAAGATTGAAGTTTTCTTGAAACTTTTTTGTAAAATAATCAATTATACCTTGTACTTTGAACAGTCGCTCGGCATTGACAGGTATTTTACTATTATCCGAGAAATGTAAGAACGATAATATTTGCCGAAATCTATTGCGAGACATCGTTTTACCAAATATTGGTGTTTCCAAAAGTGGATTTGTTGATTAAGAATCTTCAATCCTTGGTTTATTAACGATTCCCATAAGAAAAATCAGTCCAAACCATTTTTTTAGTTCGACTGCCGTAACACTGAAAAATTTTGCACTTTTTTTATCGGACTTCCTCCTGGTGGAATTTTGATCGTAGTACTAATAAATTCGTTTCGATATTAATAAATTCAAACAAGTCGTTCTCTATAAATAGTTCCACGACATCCTCGTTATTGTTTGTATCTCTGGGAAGTACGTTAGGACAAGAATATCCTTCGAAAGCATTATTGTTTTTTGGTAAATCAAAATCTGAACACTGTCTATTGTTATTTTCGTCTGATTCTTCTGTATCACTTGGTAACGGTAGTGTTTGCCGAATTCTCTGTCTACATATTTCAGATTCATCCGAAGATATTGCCTCATTTTCCTTTTCTAAAGACGCAATGTCTTCTAGTTTCTCACAATTTTGAAATTCGGATGGAACATCAGACGAGATGTCCACACACTTAACACGTATAATTGTATCTTCTTTTTCGTTTGCCATTGTCGAAGGGCACAGGTTTTTATGAAAACACAAAATTGCTACATCTGTAATTTACTGTTAGTTACAGAACACGCAATATTCTTTCGTTCTTCAGATTTTAATTTGAATTGAATTCTCCATAATGCAGTCATTGGTGCTTGAGCAATAATTTCCGAATGGCACCAAGGTGGAGCCACTGACACTTACCCGATATTTTTCGCATGCCACCAAGGTGGAGCCATTAGATTGTTTTCTCAGCGGGATTATGAAATTTTAAAAGTATAATGCAAAATTTTCAAATTAATTATTATAAGTACAATATGAACAAAAATAAAAATTTTTCAATAACAGAAATAAATATATACCATTATAAAGTAAAAAACGTAGACCATAACTAATAATTGTTATTAATTATTGTTGTTTCTAAATAGAATAATTAAACTTCGAATTGAGAATATTTATATTAATATATCTTCATTGTTGACGCGCAACCTCAGATATTTACAGTATTTTCTCCTAAGGGTATATTGACGCACGTGGGCAACCTCATGTATGTACAGTACTTTATCCTAAGGACCACATATCCCGATTATGTATATCTATCCCTGGGAATTCCTTGAATGATCCCTAAAAAAATAAGCAGATAAAAACACATTGCTACCTTTGTTCGTGCTTAGACATTATTAATAAAATGCCTAGTCTTCGATAATGAACCGGGCACCTACTCTTCAAATATCAATGCAATACTCATGGTTCCACACGGTCACCAGAATAAAGGACCACGCACGAGATTAGTCAAACATTTCGAACGAACTATCCCGACACTATAGAATATTTCTTTCCCGATACTTTTTATTTAAATTTCTTCTTTTACATTTCATTTTTCTAATTCATTAATGCCTTCGTGGGCAGTTTTAGAGAAATCTCTAAAGCACCAGTAAGACAATCGAGTTACCAATGTCACTGGCTATGCTTCAAACGGAAGTATCCAGCACAAAATAAATCGTATCTGTCAACTTACATCCTTCAGACTCAGAACATCCAGACCTCCGAGTCTACTTACATTACTTGCTATCACTCCTCAGAAATAGGTAACACGACTAACTACACGTTACTACACAGGAACACATCAACAATTTTATAATACTTCAACAAATATAACGTGATAACTACAATTTACACTATATTTACTATCTCGCAATTACCTCGCAAGCTTCACGGGATCCTTCAAAAGAATTCGCATTTTCCCATTAATATGCGGAAACGCGGCGAGCAGTATTTTGTTGACGGCTTTCAACGGTATCCAAATTCTGTTAAAAATTTTTTGATCTATAACTAGTAATTCCACAAGTCCCCGTTTCGATTCCCCGTTGCAATTCAAATAATATCTTCACAAGAATGTTATCTTCTTGTTGCTCTTGGTAAACCGTATCGCTAGAAAACAGCTTCGAAAGAATCGAACGAGATTTCAATTTTTCACCTTTTGGCGGAGGTCATGCAAGAGAAAATCAAATCGTCGTAAAGCAAAACGAATGGGTCTGAAAAACATCGAATCAGGTTCAATCGATATAGATTTAATAATTTTTTCGATAAAATTCGAAAAGATTGATTGTCTGAGTGGATCGAAATGCATTTCTTCTTCTTTTTCTATTTTTTTTATACTCAAAGGAGTTCAAAAACGGAGTTACAAATTAATATCTAATCTGCGCAATAACTAAAATCTCTGTTAAATAATCGAACAATCGATTAAGAAAATATTCGAAATGTATCCAACGAATATCGGAATTGAAAAGTTTAAAAAAAAAGAGAAAAGAGATAATTAACTATCAAAGTAAATAACTACACTCGCCGATAACGATCCTCGAATAAAAAACATGTAATTGAGCATAATATATACAATATATTACATTATAAAATTATTGCATTAATGAATAATTTTATTAATTACTAGTTAAATGCATTTCTATTATTACTTCGAAAAAATTATTTGCCCGACTATCTTCCTGACGTTACTTTTTATTTTTTTCCTTCTACTCGATTTTATTTCTCTTTTAAATCGTCAAGCATCCTCTTTTCAACATTTAAAAATGTCTTACCTTTTCTTTCTCTTTTTATTTTTTTATCGAGGCGAAATATAAAAAACTCATGACTTCACTTTATGAACATATAACATTCAGAAGGAATGATAGTATTAATTATAATGATGATAATAATAAAGAGTTGTGAATCGTGACAAGGATTAAAAATATTTAGCCGTATAATTCGAGTTACCTCTTATTATATAAATTTTTATTTTTCATTGTATAAAATACGGAAAAATTTAATTATTAATTCATATACTAAGTTTTTCAGTGTCCATTATATTTGTTAATTATATTTTTAATTTCTTTTTTATCTTTTATTTTAAATAATATTGTTACTATATAATATATATATAATGAAACATTCACTACTTTTTTTCTATCCTACTCACCTATATACTAACTTATTATTTCTTCGTCTCTATAAAACGTTCCTAATTTCTCCACCTCGCTCACTTACTATCTTTCTATCTCTCCAAATCATTTACTCACTCAATATTTCTTTATCTTACTAAAACACCTACAATTTCTTCACATTTTGAATTCACACATTCACTCTTTACATCTTTGTATTAGTAACTCATATATTCAATTTTTCTTGATTTCTCTATTTATGTTAATTATAGAGATAAGAGAGACAGAAACAGAGAGAGAGATGGAGAGAGAAAGAGAGAGGGAGATGGAGAGAGAAAGAGAGAGGGAGAAAGAGAGAGAGAGAGAGAGAGAGAGAGAGAGAGGGAGAGAGAGAGTTAATTTGTATTTTTTATTTCATTTATTTCTGGATATTCTATCTAGTAATTTTCTTCTCAATATTTTTCTTCTAAATAATTACAACCAATCTCACTCGTGCCGATTTAAACCTTTCGTCCTCGATAGGATGGGAATCAAAAATTCACTTATTATTTAAGAAGTTCTGTGATGACTCCAAAATAATCGTCCGCGATTTAGGTCTAAATTAAGGGTGAATGATTCATAGCTGTTTGAATATCAGAAAGATCAACATCGAAATTAATTGAAATCCTCTTTAATGATGCAATGATTCTAATGGAAGTAATATTTTAACGAACGATCACTGAATTTACTTCGCAAAACTATACTGTCTTTTATAATATAAATACAAGTTCGGGAACAATCAATGAGTCGCATCGACTGCATTGCACGCAATCGATGCTATTTTACTTGTCGTTTAAATCGCATCATGCGACGAACAAACACTGCTTTTATGTACATTTTTATGTACATTTTAACTATACGAATTTCCATTACATCATTGCTTCACACGCGTTTGCAATGACGTTCTTAAATTGAACAATAAGAACTATATTGTTAGTATCATTGTTGTTAGAAAGAACTGTGTAAATTATTTAAGCAAGCGTTTAATATAAAAATATATTTACTTTGTAATTAGTTTGATACTTGTACGAAAAACGTCCTGAGAGAGTTCCGATGTTTATTGTTTTTATTTACATTACAATATGCCAACAATTGCCACATTAATATTGTTCAGTATAGACAATATAAATTAAAATTATATTTAATAAACGCAATGACTTCCAATATAAAATTTAACATCGGTATTTTAAATAAAAATTATTATTACACTTAACGAGCTATGAAAAGTTTAAGCGAATCTACAATTGCTTCAATATTTGTTTCTTGCTTTCCGTATGCACTAAAGATCGTCTAAATTATTAGAAAATTATCAAACTTATAAATTATTGAAGCTTACCTACACGAAAAGTGAGTATCGGGATGTTATTCAATCTTCTAAAAAATCTGCATATGGCATCTCTCATCTGTATCAAGATTGTATAATTTAATGAGTGCATGAAGTCTTCGGTGCAGATTAGAGTAGAATGAACGTGATCTTTATTTTGTAAACAATTTTTGAAATAATAGTTAATATATGTAAACATATATTTGAATAAGTGAACTTTTAAAATATATATTTCTTACTTCTACATTGCTATAAACTAACTGAAAAAGTTCTTTAAAGCCTTGTATACTGCAATATCCATTCAAAGTGTGCTACACCAGCTCTAAACTACCAGTCGTTATAATTTCGTATTTTTTCAAATTCCAATTGTCCTTCGGCACAAACAATTTGGCCCAGTCTATAAAACAATTAATTATTTTAAAATAGATACGTTAAATAATTATTAAAATAATTCACTGACTTTATGTCTTACATAGCATATCGTTGAAATGTGAGATCGAATTTGAACAAGCGTCAACTCAGAATCATTATTACTATCAACTTCTATGCGTTTCAATCTCAGTAAACACATCTTTCATAGCATACATGCACATGTAAATTATTTTTTGCTTTTTTTCATACATAATATACAACGTTCTTGTCTAACGAAAATTAGTTTTCCGAAAAATGATATTTTTACATAAACGGATATACAACATAAAATAAATTCCAATAATAATAATATACTTTTTATATAACTTTCTTCATGAACACCTTGTTGTAACAACCTATAGGTCTTCGTAAATCTGCTCTAATTAACTGAATTACCTTAATTTGATATCTGATTGCATCTTCATCCGATTTAGTCTCCGGTCTAGTATTACTTGCTATGTGCTCAAACTTCTTGATGTAGTAGAGTATGGAGCGTTACACACATCCAGACGCATAATAATCGAATAAAGAAAAGTAATTATAAATCATTGAAGAAGCAACTCATAACTGAACATTTTTTTCCCATGGATTTTGTACAGCTGTTATATTTCCTAATAGGAGCTGATTCGAGATAAAAACGCAAAACGGATTACTCTCTCCATTAGTATCTTTGAATACTAATTCCTTGGCTTCAATTATCTTAAGATGCATTTCTGGAATCTAGTAACAAATAAAAATTATACTCATCTATATTAAATTTGGATTGGATCGATTTATAAGTAAAACGATTTTAAAAATAAATTTCCATGTCTTGAGTTTCTTGCAAAATTCTCTCATGAGTCGATCTTGACATAATCGACTTTGCAGATGATTTAACAGAGCTTCTTGTCTATACTACTTAGAAACGTCATAATCGATTAAATGTTAAGTGTTAAGTAATGTACACAATGGCAGAGTAAGGTTCTTTGACTTGTGATATATATATATCATAGATTAAGTAAGATTCACTATCATTGATTACCTAGCTTATTATCGCATTTCTAATATAAAAAGAATAATATTATAATATTTTCAGCCATTAATAAATTACATTATTTAATTACATAATAAATTACATTAATAAATTACATAATCACATTAATAAATTCGTTACACATATATCTAATAAAAATCCTTTACCTCGCCAGGTTTTTATCAAAGAGATACCACAACGATAATAATACATGTACATCATAATTTTCTTTCAGAAATATCTTGCAAAGATATTAATTACGACAGTAGTATTTATCAGACTTCAAAATCTACTTTCCAAGTACTTAATAAACAAGCTCTGTTACAATTATACTGGAACACATGAAATTCATACATTCAAGTAAAAAATAACTATAATTTGAAATAATCACAAAGATGATAATGTAGGACGAATGTAAATAGTAATTGTAAAGAAGAAGAATATTTCAATGTGACGACAAAAAATACTTAGAAAATTGAATTTGACTTAATCCTTTGTTCTATATCTGGTCTACTAAATATCATACTCTTTCTCTGGTCTTCTCCAAACTCAACTTTATACTCTTTACTCAGTCGTTACTTTCTGTTGGTCCACTCAGTATCGTGCTCAATACTCTTTTCTCTGGCATTTCTATTCATTGATCCATTCAAGACTGCTTTGTTCTCTCTAGTCTTTCCTTTCCTTACATCATAGCCTTTTCATTCCCACTTGTATTCGTATCTACATATGTAGAAATTGTTACTGTCTGTTTGTAAGATTGTTATCTGATGTCTTTTTTTATACCGCTTCTCGATAAACAAACGCACTTCTCTTCTGTTTAATTGCTGGTTCATATTTGATTATATGGAAGTCACATGTAAGACACGTTGTTTCTTATTTCCATGACTCTTAGGCTAAAAATAGAAATCGTGTATTAGTCCACAATTAATTCACATATATATCACATTAATATATGTGATATATATGTGAAATATCATTTATATATTTATTTATATATATATATATATATATATATATATATATATTTGGGAAGGAACAGTATATTTCGATAGAAATTCAGTAGAAACTTTTTTCAGATGTAAATAACATTCTCGCATTTGCAAACGCGACCTGCAATCGCAATTATTACGATATGAAATAATAAGAATAAAAAGTAATAATATATGTTAAAGCGATCAAAACATATCCAAATAAGTAATTATTCGTCGAAAAACGAATTCACCATTAGTAGCAACCTACGCCCATGACGTCTAGAAAAAGGATGATCAATTCTCGTTCCTCAACGCCATTTCCCACACCTCGCCGATCTCCCTACTCGACGATCAAAATTCTAAGTAAGCAATAATTTTCGTGATGGTATGATATTCTAGCAGTCAATATACTCACGCGAGGGGCATCTGGAAGAATATTGGCCAATCACGTTGTTGCTTATTAAATATAGACCAATCAATTGTATTGAAAAAATTTGTGACGTTATCTTTATAAAGATCGACGACAGCCAAAATTTTACGTAATATTTTTGACCATTATGATGTATATAAACATACATATATATAACTAATGTGAAAAGAAAAGATATGATAGAACAATGGATAAGAAAAGAAGAACGGAATTTTCTTTTTCTTTCTTTTTGACATGTATCAAGTTACATTTTTCCCCCTCGGTTACTGTGTATAAAAATATGAAAATAATCGTTTTACATCGTTTTAAAATTGTAAAAAAGAAAAAAACAAATGTTTTTTATAAAAATATCAAAGATACAAAATGTTCTCCAATCAAATGTAAATAAATGCTTTTATTGAAAATGATCTTTTTTTGGAGAAAGAGTGTGTGTGTGTGTGAGAGAGAGAGAGAGAGATACAAGTAAAAAAACATAATCCCAATTTTTTGTCTTCTAAAAAGGACTTCATCAATCAATCTCTATCAACGTTTTTCCACATGGAGTTATAAAATTTTAGTTATCTATTCTATTTCTCGACCGTCTTATTTCAGAATAGTCACTCAAAAAATGTTTTTTCTTCCCGCATTAAGAATGAAAAGTACCGAAAGAAAATCAAAAGTAAAGAATTTAGCTTGGAAACAATAGCTCCGTATTCTTTTTCTATTTTTAAAGAGGTATAATAGAAGCCATAGAAATTCGAAAACGATGGTTAAACGATCGATAGATAGGTATACTAGATAAAAAATATTTCCTACTTTTTCGCAAAAATGTGCACGTGTTTTCGTTGTTCCAGTTGTTTTGTTGTGATATTTCTTCATTTACTCAATTAATGCTCTTTATAATATATCTAATTACACGAACTATTCATTCGAAACTGATAATGACAATTTATTTTTCCTGGCAGTACGAAATACGCAGCGTCCTTAAGTATTGACTGCTGTAGAAACTGATGCTCCTAACATACATGTTATTCCTTATTTCTTAGCATACGAAAAAAACATTTATTCCAATATTTACATTATGAATACGATTATTTGCTCTTTCGTTACGGCAGTTCGCTTCGCCAGAGAAATGTCACTGAAGGGATACCGCACCGAAAAGTGTGCACATTGTACATCGATAATCTATGATGTTCATATTTATATCTTTCAACGGTACCTATATATTTAAACGTACATACATTTTCTTGTATGTATATTTAAGTGTTACGTAACAACTATTTCGCAATATTATATGAGAAACATAAAAATATATACATTCTATGTATATTCAGTTATTTACATATTTATAGATTTTGCAATTATTATAAAAAAATACAATTTAGGATAATTAATATATCAAATTATAATTCTTAGTAATTTAATTGAGAAGGTAAATTTTAAAACAAGGATGGACACACAAAGTTACATTACAATATTAAATTCATATCTAGATTCGCGTCTTTCATTTACATATCGATTGTATAGGAAACGACGCATCTTTTGGGTTGGTAACTAAGTGATTGCGGATTTTGTCGTTTCCTTCTTATTTGAAATCCGGCAATCACTTAGGTGACAACCCAATATTTCTCTTTTTGCTATTGATACATAAATTACAGGAAAATATCTTTATGTTTATCGCAATGGTATTTATTACCTGTTCGATGATGATAATTTGTATTTTGATGATATTTTTCCAAAATTTTCCTGATTAATTGCAATTGAAACTTTGCTTCTTTCATTTTATGTTTGTAAAGGCAATAAGCATTCCACATGCATTTGTCTAGTAAATGAAAAAAAAATTTGCGGTGATTTCAATGATTTTCGTATTAAATTCACAATGCTTATAACCATATCGGCTTTATCTATAGTACACATTGAATTATTATTATCTAATATCCATACAGATTTTTGGATAACTTTTTTCCTTCATGACTGAATACCGTTGCAAATTCTGCCGTATACATAGTAGAAAGCATGTATATTTCTTTTTTATCAGGTCACTTTACGATTGATAAATTATTGGATGAATGAGAAGATGTCTCTCTTTTCTAATCGATCATTAATCTTTGGCATTCCTTCTACCTTTAAGATTAAATAAACCTGGTCTCCAATACCAGTTATCTACATAAAGGATATGGCTCTTTCCAAGATAAAACATCATAAGTGAATTATTGCTCTTGATTTTCCAATAGGCTTATTTTCACTATCTATTTCGATACATGATTCGGCATAAAGAATTATAACTTGTATAAATTTTGTCCGATAATCATTGAGAATAAAGAATTTCATGCCAAATCTACTTTTTTTTAAAGGAATGTATTGTTTGAAGGACAGCAGCCGCCTTTTATACAATAGTAAACTTTCGTCAATATACAGCCGTTGGTAAGGTTGAAATGATTGACTTTTCGATTCGTATAGAACGTCATTGATATATTAAGAAAAACATACAGGTTTTTCATTATGTTACGATATGTTACGAAAAACCTGTATGTTTTTCTTAACATATCAATGATGTTCCGTACTTTGCATAAACGATCATTAGTAGGTCCGATATCATGAGTGAAATGTAGCATCCCTAACAATTTAAAATAACGATCTCTAGTCATTATTTCTGAAAAAATATGACTATGCAGTCATATGACAGAGTTTGTCTTTATTCCAGTACTGCATTAATGACAATTTTTTGTTGCGACTGGATTGCGTCGTTGGATCAGATAAGTGCCCCATCGCCACCAACTGTCAATGATCTTTCGTTTGGTACCGGAAACGATTTTGAGCCAAAAGCACTTGGCTAGAGAGATGGTTACACCGACGGTAAAATATTATCAAGTACTGGCGAAAGCGAGACAATATTGTTGGGCAGATTAGTTGTAGAAAAAAATTCTGACATTTAAAAGAGAAGGTCAATATTTTTTTCTTGTTTGGTATAGACACTCACATAGCCCTTGAGTTTCAAAGGTAAATTGAAGCCAAAGGTAAATTCAATGGTTTCGAGAATTATCCCTCTTTCTGATTGACGCGAATAATGATTCAGGCACATAAAAAAAGAATAATAATAAACATTTCTTACTTCAAGTTTCGAGAAAGAATGAAATTTTTTTTTTTAGTAGTAAATGTAGCGTGAAGAACGTAAGAATCAATGAAAGAGTGAGAGAAAGAGAAAATAAAAAAATAAAAATATTAATATTCGTTACTATCAATAAATAATTACTTCTGACGCGTATCAATGTCGTGCATCATAATAAACTTGGCAGGTATTAAAAATTCATTATTAAGAACTCCCATCCCAAAATCTTGTTTAACATATTGCATTAATCTCCTCGTAATTTTCTATAATTTATATATTTAATCAAATATATAAATGTGATAATATCGAATAGCAATTTCCGTATCGTTCTTTTTTTATTCTTTTTATATATTTTCCTCAATTTTTTATTTTTTTTCTCCTTTTCATTATGACAAGAAGACCTTGAAAAATGACAACAAATCATAGATGTTTGATCCACTGAATCAAGAGGCTATGACGAATTTGGTGTTTTTAAGGAATATCCTAGCGAAGAATTAGAATATGAACGTTTCCTGGATTGTTAGTATAATCGATTACATATATGCATTTGTGTATAATATTCGATAATGATACATTGGAGATATAAAATAGACAAATATATAGGGTGTCTCAAAAGCATGAGACCGAACTTATACTACGTATTACTGAGGTCTGAAAGATGAAAGAAGTTTATGTAAACTTATATCCAAAAATGTTTTATTGAAAAGATTTATGCTTTTCGCATATACTAATATTTTGAATGAATTTTCGTACATAGGCACATGATTTTACTAATAATAAATGAAAATTATACGTGTTTACGCAAAACAATGAATCGTCGGCTAGAAACATCAAAATTGAAGAAAAAAAGAAAAGAAAGACAAAAAATATGTTTTCTCCTCCACTTTAGATTCTAGGGAACTTTTAAACTCATTTGCAATCTTTCTCTTTGTTTATAAGATTGATTTCACAGGATGTGCGTATAATAGAATTGAAATTATTAATAATAATATTATTATGATTATCATTATCAGAGAATGAATACGTATATGTATTACGATAGAGAAAGAGAGAGAGAGAGAGAGAGAGAGAGAGAGAGAGAGAGAGAGAGAGAGAGAAAGAGAGTGTGAGTGAGAGTGAGTGATGGTTGGGAGTGAGAGAGGGTGGGAAGGAGTGGGAGAGTGAGAGGAAGATGGACTGAGAGAGGGAGTGAGGGAAAGAGTGTGCGTGGGTGAGAGAGAGGGCGGAAGGGAGAGGGAGAGAAAGTGTGACGGCGGGAGGGTGGGCGGGAGAGAGAGAGAGAGAGAGTTATTATTACTATTCTTGCCATTGTTGTTATTATTATTGTTGTTATTATTATTATTATTATTATTATTATTATTCTATTATTATTGTTATTGTTGTTATATTTTTAAAATTGTTATTGTTGTAATTAATATTTTCATTATGATTATTAATATTAATATTATTATAATTGTTTTTATCTATATTACTGTTATCATTATTTTTATTATTATTATTATTTTTATTTTTACTGTTATTATTATGGTATATGTTATTTTTATTAATGTTGTTATAGTTATTATAATTATTATTTCTATTATTGTTCTTATTATTATTATTGTTAGTATTATTATTATGTTATAATACTAACAATATTAAAAATATGTTATATTAAAAATTTGTTTAAAAATGTTTTAATGTGTTTCTAGTTATTTTTACTTCAGAAAAACTTTTTATTCTAAAATTATTAAATACTTCAACTTTAACCATATTCAAATTAATTGTTCATACTTTTTTGATTTTGTTATTTCATAACCTCTAGTAACAAATATATCACATATGAAATGAATTAAGTTCTTTCGATGTTAGAAAGATATCACACATTAGTATTTACAAACAGAAAAATTATTTGACCAGCATCATTACAGTAAAAATTATAATTTATCAGAAATCGATAATAATGATGTTTCTTTATTTTCTTGTCCCTCTTTCTTACACTCTTTAACACAAGCGCGACCAATGTTCGTCAGATGAGACGCTTAGCTGGATATCGCATATAATTTCCAAAAGCTTATAGTTTAATACCGCAAAGTCCTGCTATTTAAATGTTTATGAATATAAAAAATATTTCTTCTGAATATCATGATTATAATCATTTGTTGTTAAAAATTTTTTGAAAAGGTAAATATTTGAAAGGTAAAAATTCTGGAAATATTAAAATTGAAAGAGCTACTTAGATTCATTAAATATATTTTATGTCAACAAATATAATGAATTTACTATATTGTGAAACTTGGTAACATTTATATGTTTATATAAATGTTACACAATAACTTTTACATAACAACTTTAGCTTGTATCTAATAATAGCTTGAAATATAAAGCACATCACTAAATAAAGAAAAAATACCTCAGTTTAACATATTTAACAATAAAATTTAATGAAATTAAACAAAATTAAATAAATTAATAATTAAAATTTAATATTTAATGTTCTTTAGTATGGCATTCAAACATCCATTTTTATATACTAGAATTTTACAAAATATGTAAATAAAAGTATCTTTAGATTTTCTTTTCTACATAATTATTTTACACCGCTAGAAGCTATCATGAATACTTGGAAACTCTAGAAATTTTTATTGTTTCTAGATAATTTATTTTGACAACTTTCTGACAAACTTCTGACAACTTTCACGGAGGTTCATTTTGAACTTGAAACGACTTACGACTATATTATTGATATTCAGTCATAGATTTTGACATGGCATAAGATCAGTTAAACATTTTGAAATAAACTAGGATTATAATAGTAGTCTCGAACATATTAAAATCATTTCTCCCTTTTTCTTAAATAGTTCACGAATCTCTAGTTCTATCATTATAGCACCTAAAATATTGAAAATTTTCAAGAAGAAGTTTGGATGATAGAATTGATTACTGCTTTGAAATCCTAATTGATGGAAAAATGTTTTATATATGCTGATGATAATATCATAAGATTTCAATGACTATCATTGCTATTAAAATTGATCTACCTATTTTTCAATGGTTTTTAACGCAATTAAGTATATTCTGAGGATTATCATAGAATAATATTATTTTTCCAAGATTTTTAAGAGTTCTAATTATAAGTACTTCTAAACTTCTTTTTACACTTTTATTCTACTTAAATAGGAAATTAATATTACCAAAATATGGTATTTCTTCGAGAATAGTTTATACAGAAATGTAAATTCTTTTTAAAAATTCAAAAAAGCAAGTTCCTAGATTAAACCTTTGCTTTTAAAATGAGATCTTGCTTATCAAAATCGGTCCAAAATTATGCCTGTTATTATTGTTTGCGTAAATGCTGTTTTCGACATCTTTCGCGAAGAAAAATTTTGGTAGAATACCCATTTCAAACCTCAAAATTTCTTGCAAAAAAGAAGCTTATATTCCTACTATTGATTTATATAAATACGTTTGAATGATGTTTGTTTTATTTCCGTGACGATTGCCTGTTTATTTGTGTGCTGATGATCAGATTTAATCAGATTTAATCAGATTTTATGAACTATTTCAAACGTAATGAAATGCGTTTCACGATGGTCGCATGTAAAGGTACGGTAAGTCACTCAATCATTTTAATGAGCTTTAGACTGATAATTCTAAAGCAAAAATAAGAAAATACGCGTTCAGTCGTTTACCTCAATGGGACTGAGATATTGTTAAATTTTATAAAACTTTGCAGTTCCTTCAATAATTAATATACTAGAAACTTGAACTTATTATAAGAAGTGTGTACCACATTGGCAGGGATCTATTTAGATTCGTGATTCAAGGATCGCAGGTTCTCAAGGCTGAATGATGATTTCGCTTGTTTTCTTTTTATTTTATTTATATAAAATAATTAAATAATTTATTCTTTTTTTCCTTACTTGGTAATTTACATGATATTACTATCCAATTTCTTATATTTATTTCCTCCATTGATGGCTAACGTGAATTTCGCGGTGATCTGTGCTAGATAAGATACAGCAGCAATATAATTTTGTATAATGACATATGCAGTATATATTATTTTTTTTCTAAAATAATAATCAGTGAACATATATTTTTATAAAGATAAAAACATGAGTTAGTTTCTACATTATCTACGATTTTTTTCTCCCAGCGCTTTATATTATTTCTATTATTCATTCATTTTACTTCATATTATAATAAAAATGAAGATGAAGGGAGGCAACTCCGATGACCTTGACATATGTTATCAAGATGGTTGCCCTGAGTAACTTTTTTTAAAAACATAATCGTAGATCACCGTTTATTATAAAGTTATTAACAAAAAAAGTTTACCAAATTGAACATAAAATAATATGTCCAAAGTGTAAAAATTCGCTGAGATTAATCAATGTTGCCGTAAATCATATATTTCACTGTAAAAAGACATATTATAAAGTTACTAAAAATCGAAAACGACAAAAAGTAACATGTAATTTTAAAATCAGTACATACCACGGAACATGGTTTGAACGAGTATGTTTAAATCTTTCTACAATTTGCCGATTTATTGCTTATTTTGTGATGATACAAACACATTTTATACGATACAAAAACCTCGAAATTTTTAATAAATGAATCAGAGCAGATCATACTATTGACGATTAGAAATTTTTGCTTATATTATTTATCTGTTTGTTATTAAATAAAGTTTCTTGTATGTTGTATTAATCTAGTTACTTCAACAATGATTGTACGAAAAAAAATTGATGGAGAGGATAAAATCATAGAATTAGATAAAACTCAAATAGGTAAGAGAAAACATAATACTGGGTCTTCCTGTTTTTTCTGTTTACGCATGTACTTTGGTATATGGTCTCATTATACGACATAACACTTAAAATAACTAATTTTTTTCAAACTATTTGTTGATAACATTATAATAAACAATGATCGACAATTAAGTTATAAGGAGAAGTTACTCTTGAGTAACTTTTAAATGACTAATATAATGTACATAGATCAAGGTCAGTGTCATCGTTAATGCTTCCCTTCATCGTCATTTTTATTCATATTATTACTATTACTATAATAATAATATACAATATAATAATATAATGAGAATAATAATAAGAAGTAAAAGAAAATACTTATATGCATCTTGTACATATATGATGATTGTAATTTGTGATAACAAAAAAAAGAACAATGTGTCATTTCATGTGATGGTTTTTCGCGAAGTCTCTTAACAAATCTTCAATAATACATGAATAAAATACTATACTATTGTATCTGTAGCTTTTAGTGATATGGCGTACAGATTAATGTCTGAAACTGCAGAGGAGGAGGTAAGGATTGGTCATCTAAAAAGAAGTCATCATCGGATGAATCATAAGCTAGAAGGTCGTATAAAAATCGGTATAATTCGTTATCGGGCGTAACTGCAATCGTCGGTTTTGAAACAAAAAAGATTTTATATACTGGGGTCCGCAATAAATATTCTTCTTTCTGTGATCAGGTAAACCATACAAAAGAAGTTTCTCGAGATCATCAATGCTTTAAAAATTTATATGGTCCGACAATTCAAATTGAATCAGATATAACAGTAGAAAGTTTTCATTGTAGTATCGAAATGCACGGTTTGAAATATTGATCGGGGATGAGGATAGCAGCGTGCGCCGAAAATTCACAAATGCATTATCGTACGGTTCAAAATTATTAATAAAAAAAATTGAATTCCGTAAACATACTTTATCTAAATAAAAATTATAGCACCGTCATACAGTGGAAAATCTTGCGGTAACATCTGAAACATTTGTTACGACTGCTGTCAAATATCGTAAAAGGCAACAAAAATCAGCCTTTATAAAATGATATTCGCAACGGGCTGTATTACGTTTTCGGCCATCACGAAAAATATAGAGATCGCGAATATTACTGCACTGATTAAAGCAATACCTGATGAGACTAATCACGTACAGGGAATGTAACGTACTGCGTACTGCGAAGAAATTTCATATTCAAAACTTCATCAATGATTATCCTTGTCGGCGGCTTGTCCTTAGGCATTCGATTTCTCTAATGAGGACTTAATATACATTAAAAATCTATTTGTAGAATTGTTGAAAGGCTCTTTCAAAATCGTACGAGAAACTCGTGGATAATTAATATTTTTTCGAATGGGTCAGCGTCGAAAACGACTAACTGCTTCAATATGGAAAAATAAATAAAAAAAGGTCGCGCACTTTTTGTTCAAAATTAGTAGAATCTATTCGATATCCCTGCTTCAAGGAAAATATTAAAACCAGGTGGGAAATTGAAAAAGAGTCATTGGCAGTTAGACTCTACTAGGTTCTATTCTACTCTACTGTACTCTACTCTACTTCTACTTTACTCTTACTCTACTCTTCCTCTATTGCAACTTTACTCCTATTCTACCCTATTCCACTCTACTGTACTATATTGTACCATACAAGTATATATATATGAATTGTGTATATAATATACGTATTGTACTATACATATATGTAATATACGTATATGTACTATACGTATATGTAACTATGTAACTATGTAACTAATGTATTATACGTATGTATATAAAGCGTATATAATTTTATATAATAAAAATACAATAAAAGTATAGCATATGTATGTAATATAAATCGTATAAGTAGATATCAAGACATTAGATATATTTATAAAGTGTATGTCTTCTAATCATAATTGATCACGTAGAAAAGATGCTTTGCATATATATATATATTTCACATAGTTTGAATCAATTCGGCTTTGGATCCCGAAGTGCTTCATTTAAACATTTTGTACTTCTCTTTAAGTTCAGGAAAAATAGCACTAACCTATGACTTTGACATCTTCTTAATAAATCGTATTCGACCTCAATTTTAGCCATATTTCGCATCTATGCCGCATAATAACTACAAGAGAGTTTTACTCAACTGGTTCACGTGACACGGATTTAATCCCACACAAATACTGCCGATCAATTATAATCACTTATGGTTCATTTCTATTTTAATCCCTGCTGAATCCCGAAAATTATGTGAGATATGGAAGAGTGTAAGTGAAATAAAATTGAAAATAAAGTTTATTGAAAAAAAAAAACATAGATTTAACGCTTATCGTAACGGTAAAATGACTGACTGACCCTTAGCTCTGATCTTTCTCTTCTCATTGGTCCACTCAGTACCTTCTTCGTTATTTTTCGCTTGATCTAGTCAAGACTGCCTCTCTGTTGTTCTTGTCTCACGTAGCCTTTCTCATCCCCACTCACATTTTTGCAAACGCATTCGGCAATCTTTATCACTCTTTGTCCTATTCCTTGTTTCATTGCCTTGTTTCATGCTACATTTCTATCTCACTCTCTTTACCAATCCTAGATTCTTCTTTACCTTCCATAATCAATGCACCTTACAAAGAACCGACCACGCACTGTTCGTTTCATACACACACACACACAGTTAACTAATGCTAGAACCTTCCATCCTTTGTCTAACTGTCGATAAACATATCTCATACATATATATATATATATATATATATATATATATATATATATATATACACACATAATAAAGTTTTAAAATTTAATAACATATTATCGTATATTTAATCAGAGAGATATGAAACATTTAATTATTATTATTAATATATCAAAATATTGTGAAAAATGATACTTAATAATTGTATTAATAAAGATGTAATTAAATTTTATGATTTAATGAAAATATTAAAATTAAAACAATTTACTTAGATGAATATATAAAACGTTAGAAGAACTTTAGAAATTATTAATACACAATTATTATCTTACGAAAAGCAGTAACAATGTTCACGACGGTAAATACGTTGAAAAAAAAGAAAGAAATAGAGAAGAGAAAAAAGGAAACAAAAAAAGTTCATCAAAATTCTAATTCTAAAAACATTTTGATAATACGCCAAAACTGAATTTAAAATCTTTAATGAGACTAATCGATGAATGGTAACGATAGATACCGAGACATAGATAGATAGAGATAGAAAAAAAGAGAAAGAGAGAGAGAGAGAGAGAGAAAGAGAAAAAGAATAAAAAAAGAATAATCAAATGGGAGAAAAAACTTAGAAAGTTGTCGACCGCATTCGTTTGCGGTAATGACTGTTAGGATGTTTAAAAGTGCTTAGACATTTTTTCCCCTTTTTTTCTACTTCTACTTATACTTTTTTCATGTCCTTTTTACTTTCTTCTTTTTTCTCTTTTTCTTTTTCGATCATTCGATTATAAGAACGAGGACAGAGTATACTTGGTGGAAAAAGAAATTTCTTCTCAGTCTTTTACGAACCACCCAGATAAGTTAATCTACTTCGATAACATGCAAGTAAGATTATTTTATGCAGATTGATTGTTAAATTTAAAAAAAAAAGACCTTCCTTCTTACTATTTTGTTTATTTTCAATTCTAAGAGGTTATTTTTAATTACGTATTGTTTAATATTGTGTGTTCTTTGATGATTGTTAATTTTGAGTATATAGACAATTTATAAATATTATGATCGTGAAAAAGTTAGATATAACATTAATTTTTTCTTTTTTAATAATATTATCTATTGTTCGGCATTCTGTATTGTTTAATAATTATATTTGATAATTATTAACTATAATATAGTCATGGTAGCCATTATTTATTAATTGTCTAAATAATTTGAATACATTTTATTTTATTTTATTTTCTACGAAAAAGTTTGTATTATTATTCACACTCTATTATTATTATATATATTATTATTATTATTTTATTATTATTGTTATTATCGTTACTATTAATATTATTAGTATTGTTATTATCATAATTATTATTCTTCTTATTATTATTGTTAATATTATTATTATTGATATTATTATTATTATTATCGTTATTATAGTTATTATTATTATTATTATTATTATTATTATCTTCTTTAACCTTATTATTATCATTATTATTGTTATTATTATTATTATTCCCGTGTGGGGTTTCTATTTCCCCATAGGGCGCCTCCCTGGTGGCGGATAGGGGGACACCTTGCAGATATGCAGTTTAACCGAGATTTCCGAGGTGGACAAAAAATAGCTATGGGACGGACACTCAGAATAAGAAAAGTGTTACGCTGCAAGGGAACGGACTCCCCAGCAGCGGTTGCTGAACAGGTTGCGCAAGCAGGCCCGCAGGCGTCGTCATCTTACTACTGCAGTCCTATGCCGGTGGCTTTCTTGGCTGGCATCGGATTAGAAGCTACAAGCAGCAACAATCCTTTCGAAAGGAGACCAAGGATCGGGCGAACATCACCACAAATGCCGATCAAAGAGATATCTCAGAAAAAAGAGGTAGAGAGGAAGAAAAAGAGGAAAAAGTGGCTAGGCCAAAAATAGAGGACTCGGGGAAAAACGTGTTGCAGGGTTTCTCCATCGATGACCATATCGCGAGTACGAGGAAAAAAGAAGAGGAGAAATTAACGAAATGCAAGGAGATACTGAAGGCTATGAAAAGTGCAACCGAGCGGCAAAGAAATATTAGTGCAGATGTCAAGAAATGCAGCATACTCTTAGGAGAAGCCCTGGAAGTCGTTGCTCACCTACGAGCCTCGTGGAAGGCGATAGAGCTTTCCGGAAGGAATCAACACACACGAACAGCGTGTGATAAAGCACGTGGCATGGCATCCCAGGGTGAAACAATAGAGGAGGCCAACATAAAACAAGCAGCGTCGAGTCCGGTTGTAGAGAATGCCGGAAAAAAGAAGGTGGAGGCACCTCCCCCCCTACCTGGACGGAGGTAGCCAAAAGACGACGGAAACAAAGAAAGAAGACGCCAACCCATGTACCCGGCGAATGTGAAAAAGGCCAAAAAAGGACAAAGAAAAAGAAGAATATACAAAGACGTTCTAAGCCTCGCCTGGAGGCCCTCCTGATCAAGCCGAATGGAGGAAAAATCGGATGTGCTCGGGGAAAACTGTAGCAAAATTAAACCGGAGGACTCGAAGGCAGAGGTGAGATCGATCCGTCAAACAAGGGGAGGGGATGTTTTCCTGGAATTAGGTAGGGGCACTAAGGACAAGGCCACCATCGGAGACATGCTTAGAAACATCCTAGGGAACAAGGCGATGGTCAACCATCTGGAACCTAGTATGACGATATAGATTAGAGATCTCAATAGCTTAACCACTGCTCAAGAAGTAGAAGAAGCGATCGGGAGGGACATATAGATGGGTTCCGAAGAAAAAATAAAGGTCTGGATCACGAAGACAAACTGGAGAGGGCTCAAAATGGCCGTCCTAGAGGCGAGCGAGCAAGCAGCAAGCCAACTTTTAAAGTCGGGGCATATTAAGATAGGGTGGGTCAATTGCAGAATAAGGCAGAGGGCGGTAGTCTCAAGGTGCTACAGATGCATTAGATATGGGCATACCGCCCGGAACTGCAAGGACCCGGTTAGAAGCAAGCTCTACTACAAATGTAGTAAAGCTAACCATCAAGCGAGAGAGTGGCTGGCCGTAGAATACTGCATGTTATGCATGAAGGCGGATAAATGACAAGAAAGAATAAAGCGTAACCACGCTCCTGGATCGGGGCGTTGTAGCATCTTCAAGGATGCTCTTAATAAGGCCACAAAGCTCCTGCGATGACGCGAATACTACAAGCAAACATGAACAGGAGCAAGAATGCCAGCGAGCTACTGTATCAGCTGGCCCAGGAGAAGATGGCAGATCTTCTGTTGATCAGTGAACAATATAGGGACAAGAAATCGTCGCTATGGTTCTCTGATCCTCACAGCACAACGGCTATCTGGATCTTGGTGCCAAGCAAGATACCAGTAAAGAGTCACGGAAGCCACCGTGGCTTCGTTTGGATTAAAAGTCGGGAGGTTACTTATTTTAGTTGCTACTTCACACCAAACGAACTTATCCACGAATTCCGAAAAAAATAGACATGCTGGAGGAAGTGATCAGGAACACAACAGGTAACATCTTGGTGGCCGGCGACTTCAATGCTACGGCGGTTGAACAGGCAATGTCGCACCAAAACTCGAGAGGCAAATACGTGGTGGAAGTGACGGCCAGAACAGGGCTCTATGTCTTGAACGTTGGCTCTACCACAATCTTCCAGCGACCCGAGTACACTGAGAGGATTCCGCACATCTCCCTTGCAAATGACGACCTGTTACCACGGATCGAGAAGTGGAAGGTGATCGAGGACTACACTGGAAGCGATCACTAATACATTGCCTTTAGTGTACACGGAGAATCACGGAGAGCCAGAGAAGACAAAGCGACTCCACGCAGATGGAACGTTCACAAGATGGACCCGGAAACTTCATTAAGACAATATCCCGGGAGATAGAAGTTACCGAACCCTGACCCAAGTCATGGACACGACCACCATGAAGAACATTGTGAGTACCCTCTTCCTGGTACACCTCAACAGGCCGGAGATAGACTTTGGCCAAGTATAGGACTTTCCCCCTTTCAGCGCAGAAGAGCTAGAGAGGACGGCCCGAATCTTACATAACAAGAAGGCACCAAATGCCGATGGCATACCAAACGAGGTGCTGAAAATAGTAGTCAACGGCTGGATAGCAGTCCACAGCCTGCTGCTAGCTATCAAAAATCCGGAAATTGTCATCCTTACAAAGAGGAGAATAAACATCACCTTCCTTTTGCAAGTTGGAGACATAGTAGTGGAGTCCAAGCCTGCAATCAAATATCTGGGTATCATGATAGACTGCAGGCTGAGCTTTGGGGCGCAGATCCAGCAAACTGCGAATAAAGCTGCGAAGGGCGTTACTTCGCTGAGTAGACTTATGGCCAACGTCACCGGGCTCAAAGCCGGTAAGAGCTGATTGCTAAAGACCGCGGTACAGTCAGTCCTCCTCTACAGTGCTGAAGTGTGGGCAGACTCGCTTAGCAAGGAGTCGTACCGGGAACGTCTGGTGCAGGTACAGAGGAGAGCAGCACTTTGAATAGCCTCTACATATAGGACGGTGTCCGAATCAGCCATACAAGTAATCGCTGGAGTCATACTAATTACACTTTTGACGAAAGAACGTAAAGCGATGCACTTCAAGAAAACCGAGCTTGGAAAGGCGGAACAAAGCAAAGAGGAGAGAGAAAAAACCTTTTGTTGCTGGCAGACGTTCTGGGAACATAACTCGAGAGGACGCTGGAACGCGAGATTGATCAAATATGTGAAGACGTGGACGGAGAGACGGCACGGTGAGATCAACTATTACTTGGCCCAGTTCCTGAGCGGGCACGGATACTTGCGAGCCTACCTATATAAAATGGGCCGGGGAAGTACACAAGAGTGTCTATACTGTCCAGGAACTAAAGACGACGTGGAGCATACCTTCTTCCACTGTGACCGTTGGGCGCAATGCAATTGATAGTTGGAAATGAAAATCGGACAAGTGACCCTCGAAAGTCACAAAGTTTAGTAGAGAACATGCTCCGAAAAAAGGAATGCTGGAACTTTACAGCCTACTGGGCCCAGAGCATCCTTCGAACGAAAGAAAAGACCTGGACAGTATCTGCTAGGTAAACAGGAAGAAAGAAGTAGGAACAGACAGCAGCGAGCTTAAAGGGCTAAGAAAACGAGCCTAGCCCGAAGTAATGTGATAAATAGTCCCGGGCTAGTGTCCAGCAGCAGTAGGAGGTGTTTTAATCGGTATAGAAATGAGTCCGACTCTAGGGACAAGTAGTTGTTCCAGTGCGTAAATGCATTTCATCTCCTACGTAAAAAAAAATTATTATTATTATTATCATCATTATCATCATTATCATTATTATTATTATTATTATTATTGTTATTATTCGACACGAGAAATACCGCAAGCGCATAGCCGCGGTACAGAGGAGGGGCGCTCTCCTAATCACGTGCTCCTACCCCACAGTCTCTGAGCCCGCGGTGCTAGTGGTCGCGGGAGTAATCCCGATCGATCTACTAGCCCAGGAGAGACAATTCGTCCAACAGCAAAGGCCCGTTCTGGGAAAGGAGGAGGCATCAAGGCTCGCCAAGTCTACCAGCATTGAGACCTGGCAAAGCAGATGGGAACAGGAGTCTAGGGGCAGATGGACGGCTCGACTCATCAGTCGGTTAGACAGCTGGCTAAACCAGGAGGCAGGGGAGGTCGACTTCTACCTCACCCAATTTTTGACAGGGCATGGTCTTTTCTGCTCCTACCTCGCAAAAATGAGGAAGGTTGCAGACGGCAACTGCCCCTATAGCGATTCGACCGTCGACGTCGCCCACCTCACATTCTTCAAATGTACCCGGTGGAGCGTCGAACGACTCGCCTTAGAGTAAGACCTCGGAAAAATCTCGCCAGATAGCGTTGTCGAGAAAATGCTCCGAGGTCAGGAGTGGAACAAGATGGCCTGGTACGTCAGGGCCATCCTGCGCAGAAAAAAGAAGGAGATGGGCGGCCCATAGACCTGCCCCAACGTTGCTCAAGGGTCTTGCTTTGTAGAGCCGAAGGGAGAGACGTAAGGGGACCTGATGCAGTGGCGCCATCCCGAAATAATGCCACATGGCGGTGCCGGGATGGTTTTACTATGCCATTAGGATGGATATGAGTTTAGTCGGTAGTGCCTATTCCAACGGTGAGCCCGACACTCCAGGGACTTTAATCGGAGAACTAAATAGTGAAGGGTTCCTCTGGCGGGCGGGGTCCTTGGGTTAGTGCGTAAAGATTGGCATTCTCAGACCAACAAAAAAAAATTATTGTTATTATTAGTATTATTATTGTTATTGTTATTGTTAATGTTATTTTGTTATTGTTATTGTTATTGTTATTGTTAATGTTATTTTTGTTATTTTTGTTATTATTATTTATATTACTATTACTGTTTTTATCGTTAGTGTCGTTTTTATTGATATTATTATTATTATTATCTTTATTATCGGCATTATCGTTATAATCGTTATTATTATAATTATTATTATTTTGTTATTATTAATATTATGATCGTTATTATAGCTATTATTATTATTATTATTCTTTTTATTATTGATTTCGTCATTATCTTTATTATTATCATTATTATTATCGTTCTTATCGTTTTTATTCATATTATTATTATTATTATTATTATTATTATTATTACTATTATTATTATTATTATTTTTATCATTATTATTATTATTATTATCGTTATTATCGTCATTATTGTTATTATTATAATGTTTATTATTATAATTATCGTTATTATCTTTATTATTTTTTTGAATACCACTTAATTTGTCTTTTCGTTACACAAGATTCATGTCTTTTTGTAAACGATAGATTTGTTCAAGTATGTATTTATTATAAGTTAGTGGTCAGAACCAAGTTTTAAGCATGGTTCAATTTCAATATATAATGAGTTTAAATCTTTTAAGATGTTAAAATCTAGAAGAATAGGAGTTTTATTATAAATGGCAGCCAATAGGTTGGATTACTTACTGTGGCGATGTTCAGATCAGCGTTGTGTAAATATGCATTTAGTTTATCATTTCGTAATGTTATTTTCAATCCTCAATTCGGATGTTAATATGAAATGCATCATACATCTCTTATTTGCCAACATTGAATACTTTTTACAAATTTAACAGTATTACAATAATAAGTCGTACTTATATATTCACATAGACGTCAATGCAAGCTTTGTACGGTATATGCTCGATCGTTTATGAATCATTTTTCTGCACTGGTTAAATTTAGTACGTTTGTACAATTTGTCATAAAGGCGAAGGAGATAATAGGGATCCTTGGTTTCCTGTCTGTATGTGTGTATGTTTGTATACTACATACATACGAATATCTATAAATTATAATTTTTAGAAAAATGGTTTGAAACTTTTTAGTTGATTTTTTTGTTTTCTTATTAAATAAGGAGAAGTTTCTTTTTGAAATCCTGCTATATATTCCTAAATATTTAAATATATTATTTCATGAAGGAGCTTTCGTTATTAAATTTTCTGAAATTATATAAATATCTTATATATTAGCGATTCTGAAAATTGTTTTATATTTGTATTATCCATAAATATTTCAAATTAATCTCATTATAAGTTAAGTAAACATATACGACACGTAGATCTTTGCGTATCTACATTTATGTAGAGAAATGAAATGAGAAGATATTTTAAATAAAATTATTCACTATCATTTTCAAAATTTTTCTGCATTTTCCTTATTTTTCACCAAGTATTTGAAAAATTAATATTATTATTATTTTAGTACACAGTGGCTGCATACTTACGTACGGTTAACAAAATCAAATTTGTTTTGTTATGTATTTGCACATTTAATAGTTTAATAAAAATCAGTTTTATTTTTTACATACTTTATGGCATACTTTATGAAAGAAAAGTGTTTTTTAATTTATTATAATTAACAAGATTCATCTATTTTTTTGTTGAAGAGAAATTTCTTGTAGAAACGTCCTTACGTACATATAGAAATATTTATATTTTCACAAATAGTTTTAATTTATAATAATAATAATCTACTTACGATTAATATATAGTACCTAAACCTTTATTTCTAAAAACATCACAACTGCGTGACAGATTCGATAAATCGAATGCATCGACTAATTGGGATAAAACCTAAGCTTTTTCTATTCTGTTATACAAATTGTTATTATTTTTTGGCATGTGTTTCTTTACATGTTTATTCACGTCAATCCATAATATCTCTATAGGATTTAGGTCCGGAGATTGTATTCATTACATTAATATCTTTTTCATTTAAAAATGTATTTACTACACATCCAATGTATTGTACTCTTCGGTAAATAGAATTAATTGCAATATTTATTTTTTACAAAATTTAATAAATAAGTTTTACAATATTTATATATGTATTAAATTTGTCCATTATTCCTTCGATTCAACGAAATAGAGCCGTTCACAGTCATAGCACCCTAGACTAGCACCCATTTAATATCACCTTTTGTAGTTTGTTTTAGACAATGTTTACTTTATTCTTCACCTATATGATGTCTGATATACATTTTTCCATCAGATCTAAGCATATTAAATTTAGATTCGATGGTGAATACAACTTTTAACCACTGATTTTTTTCTGATAGAATAATCTTTTCTTGCAATATGTCCATTTAATTAAAACTCATTCAATCTTCGTCGAACAATCCGAACACTTATTTATGTAGCCAAGTTTGTAGATATTTCATTAAGAATATCGACAGCAATCTTAAATCTATCAGATTCAAATAATCCATGAATTTTTCGATTTGTTCTCACGTCGATTTTTCGAGGTGCTTTACGCGGCAGGTTATCTGAAGTTCCGTGATGTTCAATGTATTTTATAGGTTAGTGACACGTCATAACCGATAGTCCAAATTCTCTAGACACGATTTACGATACGATTTTCCACTTCTGCAAAGATGTACTAATTGTCCTTGTTCTGCTGTAATATTTCGTACGTATATACATTTCTCCTTAGTAAGTCTATATTTGTTCACATTTACAAATAAAAAAAAAGAAAGAGAAGAAAATATTTAAAATCACAATATTTATCGTTTTTTAAAAAACTGTTTCAGATTTTTTTTACTCTGCATAAAATCAATTTTATTATTAATGAAATATATACATACTCTCTTATCTCACTCTTGTCTTGGCTGCTACTAGCATTCTTTGCTAATGTACAAAATAAAAATAAGAGAATATTTTTAATGAAACTATCTGCCATTTTGAAAAATATTTAATAAACATAATAATAATATTAATTTTAACACCTACACATACTTTTCTCTCTAATAGATATATTTTTACTCATAATATAATATTAAATATACATAATATTTAAACTTTTATAAAAAGTTTTATAAGAAAAATGTACATGTTGCATACCGATCTACAGCTCATGTTGTAAAATGCTAGTTTAATTGGGTGCACGAATTACGTTTTAGTCGTTTAAAACAAAAAACAAAGATTTATTAAACATATGAATATAGTTATCACTCAAACTAAAACTAATTAAATTAACTATAGAAATTGAGATTCGATTTTTTTAAAAAGATTTAACTAGAACAAGGACACAGAAGAGAAATATTCAAACTATCACTATAATTATAATTCCAGCTATAGGTCCATATTCACTCGATATATGAGCAAAATTTCAAATCAATTGGCCCAGTATTTTTTGGACCGACTTGAAAAATTTTTCGAAAAGAACGTATTTAAAGTTTCCCATCCTATTACAATTAGTACGTCCGAAATTATAGTTGATAATAACTGATTTCAGTATCTTACTCCTAATTAGCTATAATAGGATTATAGAGAAAACGTTCCTCAACATCGAAGAAATCTTGTAGAATATTATAACCATTTCATCAATCCTCGCAATATTCATCTACTTCTCCAGTCTTTTTTCTGCATTGCAAATCTTATTGCAAATTGTATTACTCGGCAATGTTTTGCATTGTCTTGATGGTGAAACGACAAGATGAAGATGACTAGAGAAGCTTTGATAACTATCGCTCCGCATAAGCAAGTGCTAATAAGGAAGAATGACCAAGTAGGCCATGGCGGTCGAAAGAAAAGCACTGGCTCTAATGTCTTGCTTCTAAGGAAGATGGTTCAGTGGTTTCATGATGACCTTCAGTTTGAAGATTTACACAAAGCAACAATTGCACGCGCAAACACAAAGGCACTTGAGTTACCCAGAAGCTGCACCGTATGAACGCGTAAGATGCTAAAACACCAACATATAACAGACGATAATGAGCGTTATCGATGATAACGTGAGGTGATGCTTCTTTGGAAGAATTGTAGAATAACTATGAGAGTAAGCCAGGAGCGATGCTGCAAACGCCTACTTATTGGCAAAATGTCGTTATTATCAAACAGATGAAATTGCCGGACCAGACGCTGACGAGGAAGGAATCCCTTCTTAGCACTTCTTGATACTTCTCCGATAAGGCATTGAACTTGATGCAGTGAAAGTAGAGCGGTTTGAAGTGATGAGATGGTCAAAAACGTTGATGAAATGGAAACAGAAGGTACGCCATAACGTGTTTGAACCTCGTTAGATTGGAAAACTGTTTTCCGATGCCAGAAGGAATCTGAGCCATGTTCATGGTTAGTACATGAGATGATTTTTCCTCGTCAGTGATCTCATTAAAACAAGCGACAGATGCTAAATGAAGACGGCCATTCTTTTAGAGATAACAGAAGACAAATGAATCCGTATCACTCGAAATCATGCAGTTTATCTGGATATCGGTAGAGGACTTATAAACTATGAAAATCGGCAATATCAGGCAGGAATGTTATGCAACAAGGGCAAATAATTGGACACTTTCATTGTTTACCACCTCACCATGAGAAGATGCTGCAGATGTAAGCGAACAGTGCGAAGTTTTCTCCAAAAGTGTTGGCATTGGACGATTAAGGCATTGTCGACATACATATCTTCTGGGAAAATTCT
Source organism: Vespa mandarinia (assembly GCF_014083535.2). Taxonomy (NCBI): domain Eukaryota; kingdom Metazoa; phylum Arthropoda; class Insecta; order Hymenoptera; family Vespidae; genus Vespa; species Vespa mandarinia. The sequence continues at coordinate 2,101,303 of NW_023395870.1, forward strand.
TGCAGCCTCTAGATGGGTAGATTTTTCGTCTTGAGCCAATTGCTAGAGTGTGCGGAGAGCTAAGAAAGGAGTAAACGATATGTTATAAATGGTTGTATCACCGAAAAGTGTCACACGATGAATTGATAATCTAGTGCGTGAAATAGTGCTGACGAAAGTGGTTGCGATCTTCCGCTCAGCCAGAGTACATCGACACAATTTGGAAAGTCTCATAAGGGACAAACACTGTCGATGTAGTAGGATCGACCGTCAATGATATAAGAGAAATCTTAGAGAAGAGATGAAGTACACCACTACAACCTTGCAGAAGACAGAGTTAATTGGATCAGTTAATGAGAGGCGTGCAGCTCCGAAGATACTGAAACAGACGAGATGGTATCAGGCGGCAGCGTTGTAGGTTCCGATCACCTAACCGGACAAACTGATGCAGGATTTATTTGGTGTGACTGCTGATGTTTCTGTGATGACTTCGCTTCGTAGTAAATCGTCCCTTTAGCGAAATGCAACCCACTTCGAGCCCATAAACAGACGATGAACGGGGTTGATGGGGCCGGTGGGCCCATTTCAGCATAGTGCTAAAAGCCCCAAAATCGCCGTATATCAACAGTATATTGTCCGATTGAAGAAGATAAGAGTGCAAATTCATCCCGAGGAAAGTGCTCTGAACGATTTATAACGAATATGCCAGGCGGAGGTCTACACATAGCCGGTTGGAGACAATAGAGAGATTTCGCTGATAACTTACAGAATGGTATAGGTCCGTGCGAGTGCAAACTAAACAATCGTTGATGGCGGGGAATGTGATCAGATAATTGAGACACAAGCCAAAAGAATCCATGAACATTTAGCGATCTGTACACGGAGTGAATGCGAACGATCGCTTGAATGCGAACTGGCAAATCGAATGTATGACAAAGTATTATACGAATTCGACGATTATGGTAATGTGCGTGAGGCCGACGATAGAAGAGCAAAAGATAGGCCGGACCCGCTTGAGTGAAGAATAACGGATGCAGTTATCGGTTGTATATCTTTCCCGGACGAACATGTGTCTTGAGACAAGAACGATCGTTGGTCAAGAAATGATGCAGGAGACCGCAACAAATCTGTTTAGCAGTGGAGCTTTTAGTTCTCAAAGAATACCATCACTTAGTTGAAAAGGGGAGACATTCTGGCTGAGTGTTACACTTCGAAACGCTTCTACAGAATCTATGATCCGGCATCTTGTGAATGATCGTCTGGGTCAAAAAATAGCCCCGATGGCCGGTGTCGATGCGACAGTACTGCTTGAACGTTTTCGTGCATTACAACGAAGAGGGGCCGCAAAGTATGCTTCTTTGCTCAATAATGGTTCTTAATTATAATTATATTTATAACTGAAATAATTGTTGTTTATAATTGAAGGACACCTACGGCTCTTTTCATCTTTAATCTTTTTTTTCTATCAAAAAAATTATGGAACCAATGTTGAGTTCTACGTTGATTAGTTGATTCTTCACCGAAAACAAATTTGATATTTCGATTGGTTTACGTTCCAATTTAAACTTATATCACAAAATCGACCAAATTTGCTTTTTCCCCATAATTAATTTAAAAGATTATATTTAACAATACTAATGAAGGAATGAAAACAATGGACATTAGCTATAATTAGTAATGTCATTTCACTAATTAAAATGATCACATGACTGTAGCAAAAAATAATGGTAACTAGAAGAATCAGTACCAAACTTAAAATGATAAATTCGCAATTATTTTTGCATCAATCCAATATTTATAAAATAATTGACTATAGTCTTCAGTAAGCTAAAGTACCTCAATCTGGTATGGTATGGTATATTAATACTTCTAGTTCGTTTGATTAAAAAGTCTTTAAACATAATTTGTTTCTTTCAACATAATTGCTAAGAATGATACCGGTGGCATAATTATGGATGTGAGGAATATTGAAACATTCATGAATATATTAGGTAAAGGTGCCCTTGATTAGTCAAAATATTATTTTAAGATTTCGATTTTGTATACTTCCAAATATTTATAGATATAAGTAACCTCTTCCCTCAATCATATCTATATTCCGTATGTGGGTATCGGACCAATTAACATTGTCTAGATGTTTAATAAAACCGTCTTAGAAAGAACTTCGATAAGATTTGTGGAAGTAAAGCATCAGTGAACTTGATGGATTTCTTAATCCGGTCTTCTACTACAGAAGACCATCTCAAGTATTTACTTAATGTAATATCAAGGTATTTGACATTATTGGACTATGAAACTTGCAAATCATTAACAAGCTGGTAATAGTTCTTTCTCAGTTGTATGAGACCTTTTTCCAATGGATTTTATCAAAGCTGATTTTGAGCTTCTACTCGTTAAAGAAGTTGAAGATAAATATCAGTTAGCTCTTTAACAGTGATTATGAGATTTTTAGGATGCAACCAAGATTACGGTATCATTCACCAAAAAGTTAATTGAATTTAGAGGCACTTAGATATATTGTTGATATAGCTATTAAATAAAATGGTATAAAACCTTGTGCAACACAATGTTACAGCAATTTGCTACAAATAGTTTTTTATCATTTGAATAGAATCGCATAAGCTGTATGAAGTCCAATTTGATTTTATATAATTTAAATAGTAATGTCAAAAGTCTTGGTGAAATTGAATGAGTCATTGCAGTTGAGCGTTTAATGTTGAATTCGGACGTAACAGTTCGCGATATACTATCGATTTGCTAATAAAATTCTAATAATGTAACGTTGAATGAGTTTTTTTAAAGCCGAACTGCTGATATATAATGATGATGTTTTCGTCAAGGAAACTAATAAGATTTGCCTATATGTATTTTTCAAAAACTTTACCGAGCACGAAGAGGATACTGATTGTAGCTGTTCGTTTAATTTTTAGGTTTGTTGATTGTTAGGTTTAGAAATTGGAATGACTTGAGAATATTCCATACGGTTAGAAAAAATCTAGGACTCAAGCATAACCTAAATATACAACATATTTGAAAAATGGGTTTAAATGAAGAATGCTTTAATACTATGATGTCCGCACATGTAACCAAGATACTTTTGTCTAGGGCATATCTTACCTTCTGCCGCCGATACAAAAATTTAGAGAATTCTCTACAATTGAGAATTTGATTTATAATATTCGTTTCCATGCTAATAAATTTAACCCTTTGCACTTGGAGCCATCCCGAACGTTACCTAACAGTAACTCAGCAACACTTTGTCGCGAAAATGTGGACCTAGGACTCGCGTCATATTCTATAGTATACCTTTGGAACCAAGTAATGTATTATAATGATATTTGATTTATATGAATTTGTAGACATTGAGAAACATATTTTTTTTTGCAAAAAAAAAATCAAAATTTGATTTCTTATAATTTTCTACAGAATGATAAATTTTGAAGCAATTCCTAACTAATGTGCATTGCAAACTGGATTATACACGTTTTACAATAATATGCTATTTGATATCTTCCACCTGGTGTTTACCTATTAGAACAAACAATACAGTCCCGTTTTCTTTTTTTGGGAATATGTAGTTTGTTATTTAATCTATTGTCCGATGAAGATGTGGATGAACGTGTCCTTGATTCCAGAAAATCAACACTTAACTGAATTATGAAACTTTTGACAAACTTGTAATGTGTTATCGGTTTTATATTTTTTTCTTTCTTCTGAGGTTTGGTAAATTATGTAAGAATTGATAACATATATTTCTAATCCCCCAAAAAATAATTTTCTCTACCATTTCAATGATTTCTGCATAAAACAATACGTGGAAATATATTGATCCGCATGATCTATACCGTTCATATTTGCTATGAAATTTCAAGTTTATTGATTGATATAACATTTCCACTACATAATGTTCTGAAGGTAGATTGCATTCCTGTATTATTATAGTTGTTAAGCATTGTGACGATTCTCTTATCTCTCCACGTAAAAACGATAATGTTATTCTTTCTATATGCAAATGTTTTTTTTTTCTTTTTTTGTTAAAAACTGGTTTCTGTATTTGTATCGGTATTCCTTTTCGGTTAACTTTTATTGTGACAGTAAGATGACATTTTATTTTTGCAATTCTTCTGCTAAAGTAATGCTAGTGTAATATCTGTCGGTATACATATTCTTCTGCATTAGGAACTTTGTCTAACAAACTTTTATATAAATGTAATAGAATTCTGGTACATACTGAAATAACAGAGAAATGTTTTCGGATATTATGCTGCCAAATTACGGAAGTATCGGAAATAGATATTTTTGAATCAGTTAGTGTATATATGCGTATACCTCACTTGGTTGGCTTATTCAGGTAGTATGTGATAAATGATATTCTGCCTTTAAATTTAATAGCAGATTCATCAACAGAAATTTATCTGGTATGAAATATTGTCTAAATTTAGAATCTATAATATATATTCAAAATAATTGTTAGCCTTTTGAATATGTTAAATTCTAATCATACCATTGCTTCGTGTAAATCTCCTTAAATGAAGCATCCAAAAGATTTGGAGAAATCTGTCCCTACTGAATGTTTCGGAAAAAAAGGAATTTTATTATTGGAAACAGTAGACAAATATTCTTGTACATTCGGTAAATGAATCAATCCCATATTTACTAGAACGCCGATGAAAGTTAGAAATTCTTGTTTGGTAACGTCGTGCCACTTGTATCAAATTGATTTGTCTGAGGGTTGTTTGTTTCTTATCTTTTCATTGGCATAATAGTTCATTTCTTTTATTATATTCTCTACTAATTCACTTATAAAATATAAAGTAAAATAGTCTATAGGATCTTTTCTATTAATGGTTCGGTTGTTTGGTGATATATGTTAAAATTTATTGTAAGTACGTCTAACTCAGTGACGTCTTTCCACAATTCACTTGTGATGTTATCTTCTATCGGAATGTTTTCTTCTATATCATTTTCATCGCTATCACTGTCTATGAGATTTCTTTGTTTTCTTATTGGTTGTATGATTTCACTATCACTATTGTCGTTAAATTAATTAAAAAGAAAATTAATATTTATTTTTTTTAACATGTCTGTATAAATTACTATCTGAAACTCATCTTCACTACTGTTTACATCATAAGATTCACTCGTGTTTGGCCATTTTTCCATTGTTTTAACCCTTTGCGGACGAGTGTCGGAAAATAGCCGCCCAATTCTCGCACTGTGGCTGGCGTACGTCTGTCGTCCTAAACAATAAGATACGCATGGGTATGCTAACCTATGAAGTCAAGTTGCCTCTCAATGAAATTAGAAACTTTGTAGTGATGAAGTCTTATCTTCCGTATAATGTAAACTTACGATGCGAGACCATGGTAGGGTCAGAACGAAATTCAGTTTGTCAAGTCAGTCTTTCAGTGTCGCTACCAGAGAAACCAGCAAAGTTTTCCACAATTATCTTATAAAAAGGAAGAACTGATATTGTAAAGCCAGATGTGATTATAAACTATAATAAATATATGGGCGGGGTTGATAAAGCAAACTAGTACAAAGGCACATACTGTTTCATACGAAAGTCTCAAAAATGGTGGCGAAAATTATTTTTTTGGGGATTGGAAGTTTTAGTCATAAATTCCTATCTATTATATCAGGAACATCACAAGAAATACAATATAAAAAAGTTAAAACATATAGAATTCGTGCATCTCTTGGTAGATTAATTGATTGGAGATTTTCGAGACGCTAATCGCAAATCTCCTTTGACATCTGGAACAGCAAGAAGACTCAACGGCCTTCTACATATAATTCGGCGGGACGAGACAGGAAGAAGTAAAGACTGCGCCATATGTTCCAATTGAAAAGTAAAACATGGAAGGAGAGAATCCAGATACTATTGTGTTACTTGTTCGGCTAAGCCGGCCTTGTACATAGATAATTGCTTCGAACTATACCATACAAAGCTCGAATATAAAACGTCTTATAGGTAACCAGGATTGAATTTGCACTTTTTTTATCGGACTTCCTCCTGGTGGAATTTTGATCGTAGTACTAATAAATTCGTTTCGGTATTAATAAATTCAAACAAGTCGTTCTCTATAAATAGTTCCACGACATCCTCGATATTGTTTGTATCTCTGGGAAGTACGTTAGGACCAGAATATCCTTCGAAAGCATTATTGTTTTTTGGTAAATCAAAATCTGACCACTGTCTATTGTTATTTTCGTCTGATTCTTCTGTATCACTTGGTAACGGTAGTGTTTGCCGAATTCTCTGTCTACATATTTCAGATTCATCTGAAGATATTGACTCATTTTCCTTTTCTAAAGACGCAATGTCTTCTAGTTCCTCACAATTTTGAAATTCGGATGGAACATCAGACGAGATGTCCAAACACTCATCATGTATAATTGTATCTTCTTTTTCGTTTGCCATTGTCGATGGGCACAGGTTTTTATGAAAACACAAAATTGCTACATCTGTAATTTACTGTTAGTTACAGAACACGCAATATTCTTTCGTTCTCCAGATTTTAATTTGAATTGAATTCTCCATAATGCAGCCATTGGTGCTTGAGCAATAATTTCCGAATGGCACCAAGGTGGAGCCACCGGACGTCATAATGTTAAGATTACTTTTAAGTTCAACTGCGATGTTCATTGCATTTATCTTTGGATTTTGCTTTATCTTTCGAATTATCTATTGACTAATATACTCATTAATTTTCCGTTTACGTCCATTTCTTGGAATTTTTTTTTACAGTTTTTTGATGCTATATCTGTCAATGATTCCTTGGACCACGGTTTATTTACAATGTTTTTTAATTTCACGCAGTATTTAAATTAATAATAATTTCAATAATTAGATCGAAACTACTACGTGGAGTAAGGATACGCGTAAACGATCAACGCATTACGGACGGCAATAAGAGGATAAAAAGAAAGAAATTCCTTTTATCTGTTTTCACTGGAATAAGATCTAGAGCTCTTAAAATGAAACGAGCGATTTCATATTTTTATATTACGAAAATCGAGATACTTTAAATTGTTCTTCTCTTGGAAATGACATAATTTTGAACGGTAATCAAAGACTCATATAAATGTAAAAGTTCGAAATTTAAATGGAAAAAAATTCTAAAACAACGACGTTCGATAGAGATGCGATGAGACGTGATAAAAAAGGAAAAGAGAAGAAACGAAAACCGAGAAGAAAGAAAAAAGGAATAGGATAACATGCACACGGAGAAAGGTGCATTCACACGGGTACACGTCGAAATCCTGTTGAACGAAATCAATCACGCGGGACGATTCCGGTGAATAGAGGCGGCCTCGAATCTTTTGAACGCATATATATGTAGATAATACGCAGATAGAAAGTAGAGCCTTATTATGTAAAAAAGTTATCAAAAGAAATACATGCTGAAGTTGATGAGACGAAATGGTAGCATATTATACAAAAACTACAGTGGATATTAAAAGTATTCGTATACTCACTTTTTTGGCAATAATTTTTTTCAAACAAATTATATATTGTCAAAAACTATGCCTATTAATAGTCTATTATCTACAGATATGTATAATGTACAAATTAGAAGTATTTTATAATGCATAAGGCAAAATTTATACAAGAAACACGAGAATTCGTACACTAACAATTATAATAAAAAACTTATACTAATTTTTTAAGTTGAACTTACATTAATATTTTGTATGTATTCTTTTAGCATCGATAATGGCTTGTAGCCTTTTAGCACGAATTTGACCAGTTTCTGTGTTATTTCCTTTGATATTTTTGTCCTCTCTTCCAAAAATACTTATAGATCATTTTTATTAGTTATTTTTTTTTCCTTATTTTTACATCCAATATGTGCCATAAATTTGATATCAAATTAATATCAGGGGATTGTGTTGGTGTAACTAATTGTTTGGGAATGTTGTACAACAACCATTTTCTTGTTTTCTATGCATGGAGTCATTATTTTGTTGGAAATAATACGTACCATTTAGCCCTAATATAATTGCACTTTCTTTTAAATTATTACGTAACACCTTGGTATATTTGTTGGGATTCATTGTCTTCTTGATAAATGCAATGTTACCTATCTAATTCTAATGTTACCTACCTAAATCCAATGTTACCATTGTAAGCCATGCAGCCTCATACCATCCGCTACCATTTTAAGTTGTCTTAAGATCTTTGGATTGCAGCTCAGTATTGAATTTTCTCTAAATGAATTTCTTCCCATCTGAGTTTGTAATATTAAATATAATCTCATCGGAGAAAATGACATTTCTAAAATTGTATTGATTTATTTATTTAAACTTTAGCGAAGTGTAGCCGCGAAGTGTAGCCGCTTTTTTCTATTTCTATCATTTATAAATGGTTTCTTCTTCGCACTTCCACCATATATTCTAGCTGAGTGCAAAATTTTTCTTACAATGTAAAGAGATATATTCTTTCCTGATTTTGACGCGATGTCATTAGATAATGTTCTAGTACTTGTAAAAGGATTTTTTGAAGCTTCTCGAATAATACTCCGACGCTCTCTAAATGATAATATTTTCGATTGATCTTTTCGTGATATATTTTCGGTAGTTCCAATATTTTTATATTTTGCAACAATGTACTGTACTGTTGTAAAAGGTGAATTTTAAGTTTTCCCAATTTTTCGTTAGCTTCTTCCACGTTTTCGAAGAAAAATAACGCGATCGCGCCCAGTTATGGATATTTCACTTTTCTTCATTGTCGTGTTTTTTTATGAAGTTTAACGATATATTGCTACCGTCAGAAGACTATAATCCTCTATGATCTCTATAACCTCTTTGTCAACAAATATTTGTTTTGGTCAGTATCATGGCGATATGTGCGTTTATTACGACGATTTAGCTGTAGAATAATGTGTACGAATAATTTTTTTACTTTTCTTGTGTTTCTTGTATATATTGTCTTATGCATTATAAAATATTTTTAATTGGTACATTATATCTTTAGATAGTAGATTAATAATGTGAGTAGTTTTTGGCAATACATAATTTGTTTATAAAAAGTTATTGTCAAAATATTAGATGTATGAATATTTTTATATCCATTATTACAAAATGAATGAATAATTTATTAATAATATTTGATGGTATATGTTTTTTTTTGGAATAGTTCAAACGATTTGTATAATTTTTTAAACATTTATAATTTTTGATTTTAACATTTCTTTTGTTTGGAATTGTTTTCCTCCTGCATAAACATTTCGTGCTAATTCGGTCCAAACATTTTCCATAATGGAGAATCTGCGGGCTAGACTAAAACATTTATTTTTTTTTAGAAGGAAAGTAATTCTTAGCTGTATGGATCGACCCATTTTTCAGTTAAAATATCAAATTTTTCTGTGTAATACAAGCAGCATACTCTTCTAATAGATCATTTATTAATTCTATATACTTTTGGCTATTCATATGGTTTAATATGAAATTCATACATGTCTTTGTATCGATTTCCAGCCCATTACATTTCCTTCCCCATTTGTCGATGACTTAAAATAAGTTCTTCCTTTTGAAGATCATGGAAATAATAATGCCATTTATATGGACTATCTAAATTAAATTTCTTTCCGTCATTAAAGATAACTTTTCTGCAACGTCGTTTTCCATGAATATAACTTCTTGCAAATGCTAAGCGTTGTTCTCCATGGTACGATGGTAGTGGTGAATTTTTTCAATTTTCGATGTATCAAATGTTTATACAGTTGTAACGGTTTGAGTCTCAAGCAGCGCGATCACGCTGTTCAGATTTTATGTCGAGAAAACCCAGCGTATTTCGAGCATTGTGGACAATTGGCAGTACGTGACGGATTGTCAAAGTCGACCGCTCAGATTTACTGACACAAGTACATCACATAGCTCTTTTTAACATAAATAGTACTTTTTACAATAGGTAGAATAGTACTATAAAAATGCAATAATACATTATAAAATGAAAATTTTTATTTTGTTATCTTCTCAATAATTTTTATTGAACAAACTTGAAATATTTATAAACAAACAAGTTAAATAGAGAATAACACTTATAATTTGTAACATTGGTATTTATCAAAACATACTGGATGTATTTCTTTTCTGCATTGCACGCAAATTAAATGTGATCTTTTTATTGCATTTTTGGTGCTGCAAATTACTCATTGTCGCAAGTTACGGTGTGCCAACTTTACTAATCCAAATGTTTTGTCTTTTACATGACTATGTGATTGCTTTTCGCTTATCCATTGACACTCAATTTCCAAAATAATATTTGATATAAAATCTAACCGAGATATTGCTTTGCTCTTAACTATTTCCTTGAAGATTATATATGCATTTAAAACTATGCGGTTGATTATGTGAAAGGCTACCTTTTTCCAATATTGAACTGATCTTCGTTCATCGAAATCGGTATACAGCATTTTATCGGATTCATCGACACCACCCATGAAGGCATTATAAGATTGAATAATAGCGGGTTTTGTGGAACGTATTTCTCTGTCATGTCGATTTTAGTTATAGTCACATCTTGCTCTTCTGCTTTCGTCGAAATTAGTAACACAGGATTTTTTAAACTCTTCTTTTCGCGATACGTACAGAACAATACTTCATTGTTTCGAAAATATTTTACCTCGTTTACGTTAGTTTGTTTCAAGTTATCAGGAATACATTTCATATTTCTTCTAATTGTTCCAGTTAAAAAAGTGTCCATAGAATATAAATAGCGAGCTAATTCTACGCTAATAAAAAAATTGTCGACAAAAATGTGATACCTCTTATTCAAACAATTACTACCTTTTAGTAAATTCACCACGACATCGTATCCAAGTCCAAACTTTTTTCTATCACTAGAAATTGTTTCTTTTGCACCTTTATAGCAAGAAAACGCTAAACAATATTTCGAAACGGTGTCCTACAGCATCCAGAATTTTATTCCCCAACGATGATGCTTTTTATTTGGTAAATATAGCTTTATACTAGAATGACACAGCGTCCCAACTAGCGTCTCATCAATTGATAATTCTTTGTGTGGTGTATAATGTGATTTGAACACCTTGTTAGCATATTCAACCAGTTGCTTAAATTTTGCACAGGGATCGTATTTCGCGTGACCAGGTGAAAAACATAAAGAATTATCTACTAAGTGAAAATATTTTAAAAGCTGTTAAAATCTATTTCGAGAAAACATTCTTTGAAACCATGGTATATTACAGGAATTTTCAGATCAATATGAACTTATATTAAGTTTTCTCGTAATTCCCATTTCCAACAGCACTGTTATAAATGCCTTAATTTCGAAAACGGTAACAGCTGTCCAAATCTCTCTTTCAAAGGATTCTAATTCTTTAGGTGAAAATCTTGAATACTCCGCGTATTTATTCGTTTCTTCAACTATTAGTTTCCATAGTGTCGAATCCAAGAATAGTTCGAAAAATTCAATCGGTTTACTCTGACTAGGGAAGTTAGATTGCGAATCAGATTCTTCGCTAGGTTCTTGAGAATCACGTTGATTCGAAACGTCTTCAGCAACTGGTAGATTGTTGAATAAATATTGATTCGATAAATCAGTATCGCTATCCTCTGAAGTGCTCAAAATGCGTTGTCTTTTGCGTTTTACCGGAACAATGCAGTCGTCATCATCGACGATAATATGATCACATGGAATATGATCACATGTTTGTGCTTAAAGATTTTCTTTTTTGATTCATTGTACCTTTTTGATGATGAACAAAATTTAGAAAAGTTAAACAGTAAATCTTGATCAATTTTTCACAATAATGAAAAGAATTATTAACTGAACAATACGTCCGATCACTTTGCAAACTGCAATAAATGTGACGGAGCGATGAAAAAAATACGAGAATCACGTTACCTACCTCATACAAAAAGCGCTATCGCGCTACTTGGTATTTCTCAACATAAAATTAAACAAGCTCTATCGCGCTGCTTGGGATTCTTCGACAGTGTTTTTACAATACCGTCTGGGATTCAAACGGTTAAGATACATTGAACATTTTTTATATGTGTTACAACATCTGCCGCTTTAGTGATTTCTCTTGCAGTTTTCTCGGAATTAAAATCTTTCCGTAAAAGGACTCTCGTCTGTTGTTCTATCAGAGCTCGAGGTCGTCCAGTGGTCTTTTTTCCATACTTTTTATAATCAATAAAAAATATCAACATTATTTATTTTTAATACGTATTTATTTAAAATTAATAATGATAAATTCATAATAGTTAATTTTTTTATTAAATTTGAAAATAATTCTGCCTTACTAGAAATTTAATCTTTTTTAATTCGACGTTCTCTCCCCAAATATACCAAATTCGATTTAAGTTTCTAAATTTAGAAGATCAATCTAAAACCTGTATTTTATTTATTAGCGACTAATCTTTTATGATTTTTTATATATATTTAGTATCGTTGTGCTCAAAGAACTATTTATCTGGCATTTTTATGGTATTCTCAATTTCTGTAAGAGAATCAACTCCTTGAACGGAGAAAGTTCCCTATACCATAATACTTTCTCCACCGAATAGGATTACGATTTTTTGTGGCAAACATTAATCAGATTATCGCTTTTTTTATTATTATTATAGTTACGGCGGAACTGTTCACGTGACTTTACTTCTCTACCAAGATCGCGCAAAAAAAATAGTTATACGATCGTTCTACTTTATCATCCATGTATTTACGTTCCAATAAAATAATTGCAATCCAATAAGTTATAACTTATTTTTAAACGTTCTATATAGAACATTTAAAAAGAAACAATAGTGTAATCGCGATATATTTTCAAACAATATTCTACTAACTACGCATAATCTCATATCGCATTCTAGAGATTCATAATGCAATTTTCGTCTCGCTTTAACAGTTTTCATGCACATAACGCAATTTCGTAATGCTTGTTTTGTTTGTGTATTTATACAAAAAGACTGAAAAAGCTCATTTCTGAACAATATGTTCTGAACAATTTCTGTTCAATCTGAACAATAAATTTGTTGTAATTTTTAAAATTATTGTTTATGCTGTTATATTTATTTACTATTTCCTTAATTATTTGAAAGTGGAATGCCTGCATTGTAATTTCTTCTTTCGGTTTATCTATTCGATTTATATGAATAATAAGCGAACGGAAAAAGTATTTCTTGTACCATTTGATACTTCTTTCTGATCCCATATTGCTTATAAGCTTATTAATATTATCTACCATTACCATACATGATGTGTAATTTTTATACAAGAAGGTTTTTTGATTAATTCTTTTATTAGATAATTTATATAATTGAGAATCATTCTTATTGAAAACCAAAAACTTTTCGATACAGTTCTCATTTTAATGATTGATTAACAACTAAAATAATAATCCTGCGTTATTAACAATTACTGACACTTTACAGACCTATAATAAAGGCTGGCCGGGAATTTTTGAATACACTAGTATATTTATCCCATAAATAATCACATATGAAGAACAAATAGTATTGATCTTCTTGTTCTTTCATATAATATGCTCTTATATATTACACTAATAAAAATTCTTTAAAACTCTTCTTTTGAAAGGAAAATTGCAAAAACGATTTGGCCGAAAATTTTCTAGGCCATTCTATGTATATACGTGAAGACATGTATGTGTTGTACATACGTGATGTACATACGTGAAGACAAGGGACACAAGAGGGAAAAGAGGAAATTATTCGTAAATTAGAGTTTGTTCGACATTTGTTTTTACAATGTACAAGATGCAATTGTAAAAAATAAAACTCTAATTTTAAATACACTAATCGATGCAGTTTTTCACCCTCTACGAAACATGTTAATAATGTTGTGCCTGAAAATTTTAAATTTAGGTGTTATTTTAATTTCAAGTATGCAGAATTATTTCAATCTTTCAATACATTTAGACGTTCTCTTTCAATGTATTCCGTTCTGTCAGTGTCTTATATAAATCGTGGATCTTATATCATAACTTGAGAATAGCTTGTAACAGAACGCGGTTGATGTTCGAAAGAGAACCTTTATCTCTTTCTACTGTCAAGCATACTTAATCATATTCTTATATCTAATATCTAAAAATTGATAGTATATCAGGGATTTGAGTTTTATAATATTATTGCTTTGCGAAATGTTAATATTCAACAGAGCGATATATTCCCGTTTTTTTTCCTTTTCTTTTATTCCTATTATTTTGTTTTAAGGGGAAAATTTATTATGCACTATCAGAATATTGACTTACTCTCCAACGTGATTGGTATGTTCCAACTAAGTAAAAACTTTCTTAAAAAAAATTCTAAATAAAAACTTTCAACTACAAGTAAAAACTTTCACTCACTAAAAATCCTTTTTCATTTTAAACATGGCACCTACATCGTAAACATGTATTTATTCCTTCAACTTGGTTCATTCTGTTATATCATGTTAGGTTATAGTTTTTATTCGCCATTGCTATTTAACTTTTAGCTTATTTTGTCCTCTTCTCATTTCTTTTGTCGGAGCACTGACTAATGACGTATGTAGGCATTTTTAGCCAGTTATCCCTGTCGAAGAGTGTTGACAACATTCTCGGGCGTCAACTGTACTATTACTGGACACTAGTGTGTATTTTTCCAATACCTAACTGTCGCACTTGAAGATTGGCATCATTCAGAAGCGTATCATCTTACTGACATACTTGGTCTTTAATTTTTACCATTTTGAAATATAAACGTTAAAATATTTCTATCTGATAAGAAATTGAGTGAGGTAATAACTCATTCAGCTGAATTCACAGTTTACCTACATAGTTAAACTCTCGACTAGTCCGGAGATCCACAGATCTCTTTTCCAAATTCCATCGTATCTGTCAGTAATACATTAAGTGTATCTTCGTCTCAGTATTCATCATTATGGGAGCACCTTTATGAGCGTCCCTGCCAAGTAACACGGTCTTTCGAGTTGGCAATGGTACGCTTTTGAGTAAATTATGAGTACGTGCGCATTTTACGATGATTGAACGAAATTTTGCGAAAAACTCGGCCATTTATGTTCGAAAACACATGATTCGTAACGTGTATGACGATGAATCCAGGAATGAAGAGTTAAAGAGTTTAGGCGACTTAAAAGTAGACGATTAAAAATACATTGGTTGTAAGCGACCTTCGTTCTACCAGGCCTGTAATGGCTAAAACTTTCGAAAATATGGAGTTCGAGCATTAATTAATTAAAATTGTCGTTTGATTGTTCAAGAATATTATAAAGAAGTTTTGAAATGATTGGATGACGCAGTGAGAATGAAACGGTCAGATTTATGGAAAAGTAGCGATTGGGTGATACACCAGGACAACGCAGCTGCCCATTCATTGTAGCTTATCCAGAAATTTCATGTGAAACACGGCATTGTTCAGGTTCCCATGTATGGGGGGCTGACGAACCTGATCTGTCTCTTTGCAACTTCTGGCTATAGCCCAAATGAAAAATCCACTTAAGGGAAAAAGATTCGATGATTTGGAAAACATAAAAAGAAACGCGACGAAGCAGCAGTTAGCTATTCCGAAATCTAAATATAAAGAGTGTTTCCGTAATTGGCAATCGCTGAAAGAAGATTGTTACTTCCCAACGGAAACATCATCGCCATTTATCAGATTTAATTCTTTTTCCTGTTAAAGCACATGGTCGGGATAGTTATCTGACAGACATTGTACTTCAATGTTTTTTCATATTTTCGTACTAGAATTTAAAATGGTCTGTATTATAGTTAATGAAATAGAATCTGTCTTTCTTATTATTAATAACCTTAATGAATTGATTTGCTTTATTTCATATGTCAAACTTTTTTCTTGTAAATTTTGGTATGACGAATCCGTTAATCTTTTTGCTAACGATCCAATTAATAGTTTTGATTTATGTCGGAAGCCCAAAATTGAAGATTATGATCATGTACAATTTTGTATTTGTGTTTTGTTTCCTGAAATTTGTTAAGAGCATAGATGAATTATCTTGAATTTTTCCAGACGAGAGCCATGGTTATCTACCTACTTATGAAAACGTTTGAGTTTGTTCAAGACAACTATTTTTGTCAAGCAGTATTTAAAAATGGCTCGAATTCTTGATTGAAGTAGTTAATTCTTTAGTTAATTTTCAAAATTTTGTTAACAGTTTTGCAATAGTCAATGACTGTGCGTCTTACTTGCAATGGTATATCTATGGCGTAAATCTTAGAATTCTTTCTGCGCTTGACATATAGTAGGTGGTCTTTTTATGTAAGACTACCTAAATCTCTTCAGCTTATTATGATGCAAAAACATTTTTTTAAAGAATATTTTTTTTAAGAATATTTTTTCCCGAGGTTATTTTTTTCGGTGTTATCAAGGTTATCGGTGTTTTTTTTGGACACATAACTACATTTTTTTTTATATGTTGTAAACTTCTCTCTTTGAATGCTACCTATAAGTTATCCTAAGCTTATTTAATTATTTCATCAGCTTATGCTACTTATAAGTTATTCTAAGCTTATTTAATTATTTATCTCTAATATATTAATTGGACGGAAAAGCAAATTTTTGAAAATGTCCTCTAGTCTCGATTTGTATCATCATGGTTTCTGTAATATAATTCTACAGATCATCCATAATCAATAACATCGCATCATAAACGTCCAGTTGTAGTTTACATCCAGTTTCTCGAATGTATGTCTATTACCGTTAACTGTTATTGGTGCAATTGTAGTCATTGTGTTAGCGATGCCAGTATTATCTGCGGTATACATATTTCGATTTTTGATTGTACTTTACACACACGAAGAGACATAATCTCGAAACGAATAAGCCGAAAAATAATAAACTTTGATTAATAAAGTGTTGGTTATTTGGAAGAAAAAAATGTTTTAAGTGATTCATATCGGTTAATGTTAAATGATATGTACATATTTAGCACGTTTTTACAATGAAATTGAGAGATCTAAAAAAACATGAAGTTAATTAACTGTAGAAAAAGTATTAATCTAAAAGTTCCTATATTTAGCTAGTGTTTGATTACTTGCCCAATTTATTTTAACACTATTAATTTTCCTCTTCTATTTCTTAAATCATTGATGTTCCAGCTACATATATTTAGATTTGTTAATTTGTTTCAAGTTCACAAAATAAAGCAATCGATGCTTCATTTGTTTGTTAACTTATTCTAAGTTATCTTTGAGTTCTTTTACTAAGCTAATTATTTTATTGATATTGTACATTTTTGTTATTTCTGAGATTTTATTGGGTAATTCTACTAACTGCAAAATTTGATCATTGGATGGTTTTACGTTATCTTGTATATTAGTGTTTATTTTGTTCGCCTCCTTTGCCAATAATTGATAGGGACATCTATCTTTATGTCTAATTTCGGAAATTGTTTGATATCATATAAATTAGGAATTGGAATATTATTTGTTATTTTATCTTTTTTATTTGCTTTTTCATTTTTGTTCGGGCTCAATCTCCTTTTATATTTTTTGCAGATTGTTGCATTGGCAAGGTGTTCGTCATTATAATTAATTCCGGCTGATTTTTATACTTCCTGCAGTCTTTAGTAACACGATTATTTGCACATTTAAGACATATTGATTCTGCAAAACCAGAAATGTTAAATCTAATGAAAATAGTGAAACTGAATAATTTAGCAGAAGCGTTATCATCACTGCAAGTAAAAAAAATTTGGAGAAGACGATTGACAAGAAAATAGGTAATCTAGAACGATTAAAGATTTCGGTAGAGGCATAGATATAATCTAGAAAGATTTGCATAAAAAGTAAGTATTTGCCCACTTGCACTGGCAAGCCTGATATAAAAAATATTTTTATTAATATGTGACATCAGAAGTTGGGTCTCGACCAATCGTAGAGTTACCTCAGTATATAAAGTGTTTCGATTACTCCAACCTAGTTACGTGCCTCTTTTTGGTCAATCTTTTGGATTTCACTCTGGAAAGAAGCTCTTCTACTTCTTTTGCAAATAAACAATCTAACTTCCTCAAGAAGGTTACACTTTTCTGATCTTACCTTATTAAAAATGATGTTTGATGATTAATGCTGAATTCTATTCCTCAAGACCAATTTGAAGGCCTTAAGAGATCTTGGATTTAGCCCCTTGCCTTGTCGAAGATATAGATAGAATTGGAACGGATGTGATCCGAAAGATATATTTTGATTATTCAGAACACTTCACTTTTTAACAATTATAATTTATTCAAATAAAACAAAATAAAAAAGAAGAACGAAAACAAAATAAAATTGAAATACATTGTAAAAATGAAATATATTGGAAAAACAAAGTAACGAATTTATAAAGTATATTAATTACTCGTGAAATTTTAAATTTAACTGAATAATGAATTTTATAATTATTGAAAACCTTTTAATATGGTTAAATAATTTTTAATATTATTGAATAGCTTTCAATATTGTTGAATAATATAAAGAAAACACACTTATAACTGTGCTGTGTAAGACGTAGACGTAAACTCGTAATAGCTTTTAATTGTAATAGAAAGAACTAGCTTATGACAGTGTTAGACAGACTAAGTATCTATAGAGAGAATTGTTTTATGACCGTACTACTTGATGTATATTCAATGATTCGCGACTGCGCGTAAATGAATTATACATATTATTTGGAGCAAAACAAGTTTTGGTAGAGTCTCTCGCTAGTAATTTTTTCTGTACATATTTTACACGAAAATTTACAATATAACTCTATATTAATAATTTTTTACATTATAATACATTTCATACCAATATGGTATGTATAATGTAGCAAGACATTCCCACATGGTTTCACATCAATTTTTGTTTTTGACATACACTTTGCACTTTCTTTGAGGGTTTTTATTCGTTTTTAGAATATTTGTATGGAAATTTGGCCATTAATTTGCTTGTAGATGGATTGATGTATCATCATTATCAGACATCTTTTTTTCCTATAATCAGAAATACAAACAGTTTATAAAATTTATTTTGCAACATCCAATTGAAACTTTAAAGAAAAATATTTTTTGGTTTTTGATATATTTTTTATTTTGCGATATAAAATATAAGCGTTAAAAATGATATTAATTTTGTAAGAAAATATTTATAGCTTTTAGCAAATTTTCTTATTATTGAAGAAGAAGATAAGTCTTATAAATCTGTCCTACTACTCATTATAATCCAACGACATTGGATTTTGTAATAGTACTACATTGTCGCTATTTTACCGTAATTTATTTTTTATTTCAATCATTTCAATCTTGTTGTGTTTTGTATAGCTAATTTCTCCATTATATAACTAATATGCTATTACATGGTCTTGAAAGATCTTGAAATCGTTTCAATTTTATCTCTGTAAATTCTTTTAGCATATTTTTTTTATATTTGATCTACCTGTTTCGATGGTATTAATCTTTTTAGTACGTTATTTTCGAAATAAGTTTAGCCCTCAATAACTTTTTCGCTTAATGAAATAGCAATTTGAAATGGTTGTTCGCATATTTGACGAGAAACTTGCAGTTAACGTAAAATGATTTTACAAAGAAATTAATGCACAAGAATATATTGTAATATTTTATCTATATTTAAATTTTTAAAGATATAATATCATTTTGTAATATTACTTTTTATAAATTTTTTTAATTCTATATTTTCTTTTGTATTATTATTTATATAGTATTTGCCATTCACAGTTTATTAGGATAAATATCGCAATAGTAGGTAGTTTCGTATCATCCATCTAGGTTGTTTCGAGAAGAACAAATCTTACATTTTTTTTGTACCGACAGAAACTATTAGGTGTAAGGGAAAGTTCTGTCGTTTTTTTTTTCTAAAGAAAAACATATTTTTTCCATTTTTTATTTAAAACTTAATCCAAAATATTATATAATGTTCTTTGTTAGTTACAACTATCTGCCAGTGTTCTGGTAGCTTATCTAATACCCTGGAAAAGAAGTCCTCTGTTTTGGAAGCAAAGTATTCTTCCACTGCTATTTGAACACCCTCATAATTTATATATTCATTTCCATCAAGAAAGTTATGCAGCGACCTGAACATATGATAGTCAGATGGTACAATATCAGGAGAATATGCTGGCTTTTTGTGGCAGTTTCTCTTGCCACGTGTGATCTAAAGTCCTTGTCGTGATAGAAAGGGAAAAGAGAATTTGGACACGAAAACAAGCCTTTTCATATGATCCTAAGCAGTTGTCTGATGAATTCCAAGCTTGAAGCTCACCTCTGTGGAAGTTAACGTGGGATTTGTCCTAATCATACTGCGTAGCACTTTGTCATTCGTCTAATGGCTTCCCTGATCTGGATTCATCTTTCAAAGAAAAATCACCCAAACGAAATTTCGCAAACCATCTTTGGCATGTTCGAGCTGTTACTGCGTCCTCTCCAAATATGGCACACAAGTTTTTTTTGCCTCCATCGCGTTATTCCCTTTTTGGAACTCATACAACATACAATGTCTTAAATGCACTTTTTCTTCATTCATGTTGACAGTTCTTCAAGTTAAAAAAAATTGACTAAAATACGAAAAAATGTTTATAAATCATCAATCACATACTAATCTAACTGTTTAAACCGGTTTCAGTCGGATCAGAATTCTTGCTAAGGATCGACAACGCATAAAAGTGCACGTGTTCAAAAACGACAGAACTTTCACTTATATATAATATAATTATAATTATAAATGGCACTAATGGTTATGTCGAATCCTTTGATATTTTTTACGTCCATTTCATTCAAAAAACAATATCACTTCTACGTGCAATATCACTTTTGTTTTTAGACTTGTTCTAAATCCTTACTAACGCCTTACAGTGAAATGTCTGGCCATGAATCTTGATTTATTTTTCTTTCTTCAAATCATGTTAATAATATTAAAAACCTTCTAGCTCATCAAAGTTAAAATTTATTTCATCATTCCAGGTAATATGCTTCCAGATGTTCCATTTATGAATAAATATTTCGACAAATTTTAGTCTAATGAAGATATGTCGTTTCCTTAATGCTGGTTTTCGGAGACATGTTCAATATTTTAACTTCTCAGACTGTATATTTTACTTTTTTTTATCAAACTATAGTCACATTAAAATATTCAATTAAAGTATATAATAATTTAAACATTAAATGAAATCATCATAAAACTCCAGTTTTCGAGAATTATTTTAGAACAGCCCATTTCACCGTATTCGAGAATTGCGTTGGTAGCTCTGATCGTTTAGTTTCTCCATAATTTTCTACACCACATTTCAGAAAATTCTTGACAACAGAGTGCGATCTATTAATTAAAATTTCAATTTCTCATTGAGTTTTCCCACAATTCTTCAAATCGATTATTCATTATTTTTGAATGTTATTAAATTGCTTTTCGATGATTGTATGAAGAAACTGTTCAACAAATCATTTAAAAAACTACATTTAAATACTTATTACAATATAATTTCGCTAAATGTTTCACATCAAAACACTGAATCATTATCAATGAGCTTCGAACAGCAACTTAGCCCATAGATATTCAGAGTACAAATAACTTTGTTCTATAACATTTGTAGGAATTATCACCGCTTTCACGAAAAAATTTCAGAAAGACTTGAAAAAATGTGTTTGTATCTATCGTATAATTATTCATGGCATTGAAGTCTGAAGATAGGCTTTTCAATTAGCATTTATTTTAATTCCTCAAACACTCATATTTTATCTTCGTTAACAACGAACTTGCATCGTTTTTCAGTAAACTGATCAATGGTGGGACTAATGGCACTTATTGTAGTATAAACTTTTTGAAATAACCCGTCAGTTCTGAGTATTGGGCTACAGTAATAAAAAATCGATCTACAATTCTTACAATGGAATAATCTCTTATGATGGAATAATCATTCCGTAATCTATTAGATAGTCTAATTACAAAACTCTAAACTATAATAATTTGTCTTTGATATCTTGATAAATTTATTTCTGGTACAATTTATTCTGATTTGCGAATTGTAATGTTTTTAATAAACTTTTGATTTTATTAAACGATTTTATTAAAGATTATTTTTAAAATTGTAAGCAATAATTAAACTTCATTGAGGCATTTTTTAGTCTTATAGCTTTCAACTTTGCAGAAAAGCTGATTTGCAAAGCTATAAGACTATAAATTTTGGAATCTTGTAATTTATCTATGCGATCTTCAACCATGGATAATGGATATTGCCTTTTAATCATGTTCTGGTTCAATTTGCGGTAATGAACACAAAATCTCGTTATGTTTCTAACTTCTTCACAACTACCACTAAGCCAGTGTAGCCTAAGTTATTTGATTGGATTATAATATCGTTGAGCCATGTTCAATGTAAGCCATGTTCAAATACATTTTTGTGTATTTTAAGTGTTTCTTTTGAACCAAATCTCATAGGACTTTGATAAAACAGTATAGCATCTTCCCATACGATCCGTATTTTGACGCTCACCTCAGAAAATTTGTTTGCCTGCTAAACTATTTACAGACAAATCGATTTATTTTTTAAATGATATTTTGATACCTTGATATCTTGCATATTCACTTGACGATATTAATATCTTTCTGATTTTGTTTATCAATGAGTTTATCTCGTTTTAATTTTTTCGATTTAATTTCTTCGGATATCCCATGATGATTCTTACGTATAGTTCCTACTAGATGAATATTAGAATTAATTTCTCCGCTAAATTGGTATTTGTTGGGTCGTGGGAGAAGAGCACGAAAGTGCTTTCGTATTGGTATAAATGACTTATAAGTTAGTAAGAGTCGTACTTATAAGATAATTAAACTGATACGTTAGTTGAGTTATTCAAAGAAGAGATTAAATTATAAATAATTATGACTGTATCTAACCATTATCGGTAGGGAAGGGAGAAAGGCCGTTGATGCCGCGCTTGTATGTTCCCATGGCCGCTCCATTGCTATACAAACGATGCTATCCTCACCTGGCTGCGTATTGATGGTGTATCCTAGTGACTATCGCATTGATGGTACGTTGTCCTCTTTAAAGAGTACGAGAGTGCTGATCTTCTGTCTCCGATTAATGCCATTTCTTTCTCACCTCTTTAGCTCGTGCAAATATTCTATGTACCAGCTCTTCCACCTCAGGTGCGATTATTAATAAGCCTCTAATCAGGAAGTAGGCAGAAGTAAGTGCAGACAAGTCATTGGGATTAGTGGAGATTAAAGTGAGAGGGCGTGAATTTAGGATCTCTTCTATTTCTGTTATGTTCGTGTGGAGTGCTTCGTACATTAAGAATATTTCACCGACCACGTGCATGAAGTACCGCTTGAATACTTTAACGGCGGCTTCACAAAGGCCAGCAAAGTGTGGAGATCTTGGAGGAATGAAATGACTTTATATGCCTTATTCGCTAAAATATCGAGTTACTGTATTTGCGCTTTCAAAAGCATTTACAGATTCCCAGAGTTTCTTTAGTTCACGATTAGCTCCGATATTAGCATTGTCAGAATATAAATGCACTTCTTCTGTATGTAAAGAATCGTTTCAAGGACGCGATGAAAGCCTCGGTCGTCGAATCGTTTATTAGCTTTAGGTGTACAGTGCGTGTGGTGAGACAAACGAATACGGTCACATATACCTTTAGTTTGTCGCGATTTTGATAGCGTCTTTCTTTAATGTATAAGAGCTCTCAATAGTCGATTCTTGTGATTGAAAATGGTCGGTTGTTAAGAACACGATGTCACGGCAAATTACCCATGATGTGATCCAGAATCATCGGCTTAGTGCAGCAACATATCATACAGCCATGAATGACAGTTCTTAGACTTCTTTGGCCATTAATCAGCCAATAACGCTCCCTTAATAATGATAAAGTCGCTTGAATGTCGGAATGATAATCGCTAAGGTGTGTGTGGCAGGGAACCACTGTAGTTACATAATGATTCTAAGCCAGAATGATGGGGTTTTTTTGACAATAAGGCAAGTCGGAAAATGACAACCTACTACCGACTTGAATCAAACCATCTGCATTGACAAACGGTCATAAATTTGTCTTCACCTTTGCCGTTCCTTCAGCCAATTGCTGAAATTCGTTAGCAAAAGTTTCTCTTTGTGCAATTCCAAACATGACGATCATTGAGTGTTCTAATTCTCCCGGAAAGTCAACACTCCGTTCAGTGGCGGTTTATTTTTTTTAACATTAGATACAAACCGAAGACAATGTGAAACTATCCTCTTAATTTTGCGGTTGAAGAAAAGTTTCTTAATATGAAGCACTTGTCAGTCGCTGTGATAAGTGTTATTAAAGGCCTTAGTTCAAACATGTCTTCTGGTTTTGTCCACGACGTGGACCATTCCTCAGAAAGTTATAAATAAGTGAGGAAAGATATCGATCTAAGTTAGACAGATAATCGAGTCTGACTAACAGGTCGTTTTAGTAGTATACATATATGGCAACGCCTTTTGCACTACGTTGTGTAACTATCCAAGTAGGAGCGCGGCGCTCAACTCAAATCTCGGCTAGAGCTTTAATCAGCGTCACTTGCCATTTCGTACAAATAAAAGATACTTGTACCTTTCCGTCCATCATTGAAGATCAGAGTTATCGTACACCCTTTCGCTCATATCGCAAAATCCGTGAAGCTAAAATTTTAAGTAATTGGCCACGATAGTTCTCCGTGTAATATGTAGTCCATGTAATAAAAACAACTGATCCCGATACGCGATCCATGACGTGTAAATTTTGATAAGTATCGAGTCCTCTCATCCAACACCACTCAGCCAAAGTTGTTGCATTAATACTTAGCGATGACCAAACCAAGAAGATTGAGCGCATCGAAGAGCTTTGGGATGCAAGAAAAGATGGTACGTTTAATTACGCGTTATATCCTTATTTTTTTCTTTTTTAAGTAGGAAAAGAAAAATGCGTTACGCACTACAGCCATGTTGTTGCTGCTCGTGTGAGACTCATTTCAACTTGAAATTCCCACAAAATAATCCACTCCTCTACTTCGTTATGCCTTATCCGTAGGCAACACGATGATGTTGTGGTCCCCTATCCGGCGCGTTCTTCTAATCTTCCTGGTTTGACTGTGTCGTCGTCCGACAGAACTTCCAGAACCCAGATAGACCTCCAACCAGGACTCTGGTTGAGATCACCTTGAGTTTGTTTAGGTTGATAATTTTGTTGTTTATGAGGTATTGGGCAGATGTTTTGCTTCAAATACCTCTGTATGATAGAGTTATAGACATGAATTTTATTTTTCTTACGTCGTACTTTCCCTTAACGAGTTCCATCAACATTTTATATTTCCCCGTCTTGCTGTCGTGCATAATATCGAGGCCGATATTTGTACCAACGACTTGCGCATCGATCACCAAAGTACTATTATTCTTAACCGCTATTAGGTCGGGCTTCCTGAGGCTTTCCTCTATCTTGAACTGAGATTCCTCTCCCACGATGTTGTATAATTTCATGAGTGCTCTTTTCACGTAAGATACGACCGCGTTGTGTCGATCTATACGTGCTTTATAAGTATGATAGCACTTTTGCAGGATGTGAACTATCGCTTCTATCGTCTTGCATCCTGCCTGACATGTGCAGTCACTTTTCCTGCCCCTTGCTGTTCTGGATCTCGTTGACAGTTCGTTAATTCTTATTTTAGTTGCGTTGACAAAGTCTCGCCCTGATAGGAATCGAATGGTGTTGTTGAAAGATTATCCATTGGTGTTGAAAGATTTCTCTCGATTCCATCAAACTGCAGCCATCAAATGAGCTGTAGTGAATTTACGCTCATCTCTTCTCCAGTTTTACCCGAGAGTCAATAATGAGGCGTCTGTCACATAACCTCTTCCGCACGACCAATTTCCTGCTTAATATAAGACTTATTTTGATTATCAGTCCTTCTGCTTTTCAGACGAAGCACTGGCGTAAGCTATCGCATAGATGGAACTAACAATTCTCCATCCTTTACATTCGCATGAAATTAAGCAGTTACTGTATCGTGCGGTAGTATAAGCCATTTCCTTATAGAGGCTCTTACAATGCTATCGAGTTTCGTTAACTGGCTGAAAGATGTGTTACCCAGGTTCAAGAGATGATATATCTCTGGTAGCACCACCATTCTCAACGTGAAAAGCTTCTGTTATGGCTTCAGTAGCACTTTAGTTAATTTTTGAAGCGCACATTAGAGAAGTTTGATCTCCTGCCCCTTTGATCTACCTTCAGGCGTAAATGATATGCCCCGAAATTTCCATTCATCTTCTCGTTGTAATGCCGCCAATTGGCATCCCGCACAATTAAACACAGCTCTGTCATCTACCATCGTCTTCTTCATATGTGGCAGACTCCAAATTGCCACAATGAACGACTTACCTATATTTATAATTAAACCACATTTGACCAGGTAATCGTTCACAATATCCAGAGTGCTTTGGAGTCTCTGGGGTGTAGAGACCACGAAGACGATGACATTTGCAAATGCAAGAGCGTTATAACAAGCTCCGTCCACCTCTGCACCGATGTGGGTATTTTGCGCAGGAGCCCATCCATCATGATATTAACATTAGAAAGACCGAAATTTAATATATACCTATATTGCTCAAAAGCAGTCAAAATGACAGCATTGTACACGAATAACTAATGTGTTTTGAAATTTGTTTAAAATTTATTTTTAATATTTTTTATATTATTTATAGTTATATTACAAGTTTTTAGTAAATATTAACAATAAAAAAAGTTTACTTCACTTGGAAGAAAAAATAATTTATGCATTATTATTTGTATATTTTATGCAAATGATAGTGAAAATCTTTTTATGTGTACATCTTCCGCAAACATACCTTTGACATTTTTCACATATATTATTTGTTTTGTTGTTGTGGCAAAGTCGTACTTGACAAATTTTTAGACGTTTGTTAGAATGGGTTACATTTGATGATGTTGCAGTTTGATCTTTATGTTCTGATGAATTTTTCTGTCTTGCAGCTCTGTATTCGGTGGAAAGCTGTTCTGCTAATTGAAACAAGAACTCTTTTCGTTGTATTTGTATTCCTGTCGTTTCTTTGTAAAGGATTCAAGCATTTATAGCAGCCAAATCTAAAATATTCAAAAATATTTGAAGGGGCTATCTACGAGAACTAGCTTTTACTGTATATTTTCTGACCATTTGATCCGCCATATCAACTCCAAATTTTGTGCTGTTATAAAATTGAATAGATTCCTGTAACATATTTTTATTACTTTTATCAATTTTTACAAATTTATGCTTAGAACTTAGAACTGCTACTCTTTTATTTGGTTTGCTTTTATATATTGTAAGAACACAATTCTCTGATTTATATAGCAGAGTGGAAAAACGAGGCATGTTATCCTTCATTTGTTTGGCTGCTTTGAGTAGTTCTCTTTTGTTTCCTCTAATAGTTCCAACTAGGGTTATTTTTTTGGTCAATAATTTTATCGCGAGTGACATGCTAATGAAAAAGTTATCCGTCGTGATATTTCTTCCATAGCTTGTATATGGCTCGACAAGTTTCAGAACAACGTGTTCACTGAGAAGCATTGACGTTTTTTACCTTTCCCCAAATAAGAGAAACCTGTGTTTTACTTTGAATATAATACGCTTCATCTTCAGATGATAGTTCAGAATTTGTTGCATCTGATTCTATATCGGAGCACTCTTCACTTATATTCATTAGCTTTTCCAATAACTCACTTCTATTTTCCATTCCTTTCACAAATTTAGGGTGCAAAAGAAATAAAATAAACAACTTGTTAGAACAAGTATCACTGCATAAAGATTCGAATAACAAGTACTACTTTAGCTTATTGAGCAATTGTAACTTATCATATATACGTCCAAATCGACATTTTATCATGTACTTGTATGTTATCATGTAACGATAATCGAAAAAAAATGAAAACTGTTATTTCAATACAGAGCCGAACTGGTAATATAAGAAATTTACTCAATTCAATAATAAGAGTCATTTGATTATTTAAAATTTCTCAAGCAGTCATTTTGACTGCTTTTGGGCAATATGGATATAACACACATATATATACCGGAAATGAAGTAGGAAGGAGGTAATTACAATTATTAATAAACGCATTTATATGTTGTACAAAATGTCATAAATTCTAAAAAATTGTGTCATTATATGCATAATTGTTTCTCTAATTGAAATTAAAAAGCAGTCAAAATGACTTCCTTGGGCAATCTAGTGTTAAAGATAATAGATGAGAACGGTTCCCCTTGCTTAATCCCGCATGTTGGTTTAATTTGTCTAGAGACCCAGCCATCACATGCAAGCTTCGTACTGCTTCGTTCATAGTGTCAACTATATATTTTAAAACATAGTTTGGGACACCATTACATGTTAAGGTGCACCTAATAGTTTTGTGTGACACAGAATCGAATGTTTTGGAGACATCTATCGATGCCAAATAGAGGCTTAAAATTTTGCCGGTGATATCGGAGAAGCATGTCAAGGTCGATATTACTCTTCGCCGTTCCATCACAAGGAAGATAAGCTCTCTGCCTTTTGTCGAAACTAATTTCCTTGAGAAGCCTATTGGCAAGGATTTTATGGTATGTCCTTGTCAATATCGATGATATCGTTATCGGTCGAAAGTCCCCTGGGTTGGAGGCGTCCTCTTTCTGGAATCAAGGTTGTCTTTGATTCCAAGAGGGATTTGGGAATTTTGCCTCCAACTAATAAAAGATTAAATATCACCACAAAAATTTTTGTGGGGACTTTTCGAAACTGTCTAGTAATTAGGCCATCAGGGCCTGGCGCATTATTGTAATCTGGTAAAACATATTTAAATTCGACTGGCTCGATTCGCGTCAGTAATGCTTGATCTTCTTTAATTGGAAATGACTGACTTCACAGAGACAAGTTACTTGACTTTGTCATGTGACGTCAACAGTTGGGTCTTGGATGGTCATAGAGCAACCGAAGTGCCTGCAACTTCCCAATTACACCAGCCTAGTTACGTTCTTCTTTTTCGATCAATCATTTCGAAATCTTACACGGGAGCGAGGTTCTTTTTATTTTCTTCACAATAGAGTAGGCAAACTGCACCAAGAAAGATTTACTTTAACTTACCTTATCCGATGAAATGATGAAAGGGGATTACGAATATCATTCCTCAATTCGATTTTCCTTTCGTGGACTCCAGACTTGACTATCAACCTTTGACTGTTTCCCTCTTGCTAACGATGACTGATAAATAATAGGGCAAAAGCGATGTTCAATATTCAACACTTTATTTTTTTAACGATATCGATTTATTCAGCATAAAATAGGTGATAAAAATTAAAATGGTGCGTCATTGCGCAGACGCACCACCTGCACGCGTCGCCTTGCATGAGCCGTTCTCACGCGTTTTTTGTCGTCAAGGGCGATGAGCCATTGCGTCACGATATTACTTCACGTACTTCCTTGTCCGCCTTTGTCTCTGCACGTGTTGTTCTTGGGCGCTCTCCGTTACCAAGGATAAGAGAGGCATGGCGTACTCGCATTTCGGCACGTACTTCTTTGTCTTTTGTACTTGTATTCCTTTACTACAGTACCCGCTACATACGTGAGCGTATGGATCATCGGTCTTATTTTTGAGAACTTAAGCCTGGTTCTTGCTTGCCGTTGGAGATAATTGTGACGATAGAACTTACAACAAGTTTTATGATACTACAGTTATTCATATTGTTAATACATATATGTTTATACGGTATAGCTATACAAGCTTTATGCTATCCCCATATAATTAATTTATTACTACGTGTCTTATAGATAGTTCTAAATTAATTATTAATTACATGTTGAAAATGATTATTCTTATGGAAAAGATAAAAGAAAAATAAAATAAAAGTGATAAATTGTCATTAATCTATAGGTATATGTATATGTATTTGTAAGTCTTTCTCTTTTAAAATGTTTTGTCAAAGTTTTTATTTGGATTTCACACGAAGAAGGAACAGTCATGATAGTTTGCCAATAGGGGATCATCACTGCTTCGTAGGGTGTTTGAGTGGTGGATGCGCTTTTTAGAATAACAGAAAGTCACTTACATGGGTTTTTCTTCCATGCCTTCTGTGTTATTGCATATTCTGCCCTACGAGCTTGCCTCTTTGTCAGTCTGTTTTTGAATTCTCGGCTGTGGGCCAGCTTTACAGGGTTTCAGAGGAAATATCTCCAGGAGACAGGCGTTCAGCTCTGACGTTATCTCATCTTGTGACCACTTTGATAGATTTTTGTAAATCGTCTCCAGCCTATCGCTCCGAAACTCAGGACCAAAAGCGGA
This sequence comes from Vespa mandarinia, assembly GCF_014083535.2. Taxonomy (NCBI): domain Eukaryota; kingdom Metazoa; phylum Arthropoda; class Insecta; order Hymenoptera; family Vespidae; genus Vespa; species Vespa mandarinia. The sequence goes on from NW_023395870.1 coordinate 2,131,544, forward strand.
TTCGATTTACCCATTTTCTCAATAATTACCTTTATGAGGACAGTTAATATTTCAGCAGTTATAACAGAGCTTACGTCCGTTACCGTGTTTATTTCCGTTCGCAGCTTTGCCAGGTAACGTTGAACTTGGTCCTTATGACGCTAATAGCGTCTTTGACCTGAGTGCGGTTGGGAAAATACGGCATAAGGGCCACGTTTATATATTTGGCGCCTTCATGGAGCAACCTTGCTTCTTGCCTTGCAAGCAGACTAGATTCTTCTGCGCTCCATTGCGCTTTCTAGTTTTCCAACGATGACAGTAATCTCTTATCATACTAATTCTTGTGTGTATGTTGTTCATTCACACTTTTTCCTCTTGACGTGGCGAAAGTTCTATTGCATCCGTCCATTCCATAACGAAAAGTTGATAGACCATAAGTCGGACCGGGAAAACCTGAAGATTCTCTGACATTTCTATATCCATCCGCAGCTTTATTCTTTGTCTTGAGCCGACTTGAAAATAACCGAGAAGGCTGGCAACGCTCTAGGACCGGGGCTTCGCAGAGGCAGTTCTTGGCCCTTCCATCCTCAGGAAACATACAGACTCCTTCGGAGGGCGGTTAATGACTCTTGGACTCGATAAGAGGGGACTGCTTGCTAACTATGACTTAAGAGAATCATAGTTACTCCCGTCTTACATAAAGTCATAACGACTTCATAACCATCTTACATTTGACCTTTTTCCATTGTAAATTATAGGTAAATCCTTGTCCAAAACATAATTTGAATACCTTGATTCTATACTTATGTCTTTTTTGTTTTAAGAATTGGAGAAAAATAATGTGTCGAAATGGCATCAAAGATTCATCAACACATACATCTTTATCGAGATTATATTTTGATTTAATGTCTCCGTAATTTTATTTATTTTACTCGGTCTATTATTTTTATTTGTTATTCATTATTGCTGAAGTGAAGCAGAATCTTTGAAAATGTTTGCGAATACATATTATCTATAGATCAATATGAACCAATATAGAACTAATATAGTAATTCCACGAGGCTCATTCAAATGAAAAGACCCAGGAGTCACTTGAGTTTATTTTTATCAACAATTGTCTGGAATATTTCGTCTATAACAAGTAAAAAGTAAAAATCTTGTACCTCATTACCCAAATGCTATATTATAATCCTGAAAGATCTCATAAATAGAATCACATGTGAGTTAATTTCTACTATATTTAACCATTTGTAATTATCAGTATTGTTGTTTTCATGTTTATTTGTGTTATTTTTGTTCACAGTATCAGATTCAATTCGGCAGCACTTTATTGTGAAAATCTTCAGATGAATTACTTGAAGAAAATTCCTCAGATAATATGAGAAATAACTCACAGACATTTGTGTGAAGATTACAAAAATGAATCGTTTCAATCGTCATTATAAACATTTCCCTTATCCGATTCCATATTATGAAGTAAATTGTAAGGATATTTTAATTAAAATATCGCTGTATAATGACAAAAATGATAATAGTACTATATCGGGTTGACAAGAAAATAATTTCGGTTTTTTAGTATAAAATAAAACTCAATGTTTTCGATACAAAAAATGAACTTTAATTAGTCATATATCTTCCATTCTGTTCGATGATCTTTTGCCATCTTTCTGGTAACTTCATAATTAAGCTCATAGAACTTCTGGTCCTTATCAGTAAAAAACTCAATGAAGTGTGATTTAAGGTCATCGTTAAAACTGAAATTTTTACCATTTAAAAAGTTAGTTTTGTAAACTTCGAAATAAATGATAATCCGATGGTGTATTAGAACTATATGAGGGATGCGACATCATTTTCAAACCGAGGTCCACTAATTTCGTACGTGTTCCTAAAGGTGTATGAGGCTTTGCATTGTCGTGGAACACTATGGAACACTTTGCGATTTTCCAATACTGTTTTCCTTTTCTCTTTGATTGCTTCCTCCAATTTTTTAAGTTGTTGGCAGTAAACATCTGAAATGATCGTTTGGTTGCTTTGAAGCAGCTCAAGTTAACAGCATGATCCTTTTCTGATCAGCTTTCGATATGATTTGTATTGGTTCATCATAGACCATGATATTATTGGATTAATGTTATTGTAGACAATCCATTTTTCATCATTAGTGATAATTCGTTTCAAAAAGGATCGATTGCATTACGTTTGAAATGTGTATCGCAAATATTGATTCGTTATGTTAAGTGAATTGCTATCAATTCATGTAGAACCCATATATTAAGCTTCTTAACGAGTCCAAGACATCTTATGTAATTTTCTATTATTATGTTTAATCTTTTTGCAATCTCTCGTACAGTTATATGACAATTCGATTCAATTATGGCTTTTATTTATGGCCATCATCAAACCGAAATTACTTTCTTTCCACACCAATACAATAATATAATATTATTTATATACCGTATTATTACAAAAGTGTGAATATGAATCTCCATAGACATTTGATCGCACCATGGAATCAATATTACATCAATAACAATGTCTTCAATTGCAAGATTGTCTGATAAGTGGAAGGTCTCAAAGTTAATAATAAGTTAACAATCGTATAGATTTGGTGAACAGATATTATAATATCTAAACAGAGTTAACAAGATCTGATTTGTTCCTGATTGTATAAATATTATTTATCGGAAACTTGATTAATAATATTACAATTCCCAAATTAAAAACAGATGTATCAGATATCAATTTATTAAGACATTATTTAAAAAATAAATTGATTTGTATATATATAATTTATCAGCGAAATAAAGATATACTATATCTTATACTATATCGTTGTATTAAAGACCGTTAAGATTAGGTCTAAAAGAAATACATAAAGTATCTAAGTGTATTATGTATAAAAAGACACATAAGGTATCTACGCGCATGCTTCGACGATAGTATAATCTAGTCATTTAATTCAAGCTGCACTAGACTAATAGTGGTTGTACTTCTATAGGTTATAAATAGTTAGAATTGTTTGTTTTGATGCAAAGAGAGACGCATACTCGAAGCGAAGATCGCTACGATCAGTACGGGAACACAAAATTGAGTTCCAATTCTCAGAATGACCGAATCGATAGCAATCCTGTCTTCATCTTCCCGTCGCATATGTCATCACTTAAGTGTCATTTACCCGTCGCTACTACCGAGAATCGTCAGTACTATTAATTTATTTATTTTATTTATTTTACGGTAAATAATGACATTCTAAAATAATGTAAAAATATAAAGAAATTGAAAATTGAAAATAAGACAAAAAATTTCTTCTAAAACAATTCGAATTATACTGGTAAGAGGAACAAATTAATTATAAGCACATTATTACAAGTACGTTACGCTATACTGCAGTGTGAATTTGGGAACCGCCAGAAATACACCCGATCCACAAGTAGGCGATCAACATGTCAATGTTGTGTCGAATCGCACGTTTTTCTTAGTAATTCAATATTATAGGAAAATACAAATTAAGATACTCAGTGAGTAAATGATGATATCACAATATTGTCCCATAAGTTTATTCTTTTTCTTTAATGCGGAATCAATAGACGATATTTGTTGTTTAAGGTTGATTTACTCTGTTATATATGAACCGTTCTGCTCTATTACAATCTCCTATCTCTCAGGAAGCCTCATTATGCTCTCTTTTCCAAATTGTTGAGACTTACTTGTAAAATATTCATTGAGGTGTGTTTTTATTTCGCTTTCGGATTTGTGACATTTATTACGGAGAAAATTTTTTAATGAGAGAAACAAATAATAATCGGATGGGGCAAGGCCTGGGGAGTAAGGAGAATGAGGTATAACGTCCCAATCAAACTGTAAGAGTTTCTATTTTATGGCCAACACAACATGCGGTCTTGCGTTGTTGTGATGAAAAACGACCCCTTGTCGTTTCACAAATTCTGGCCATTTTTCGGCTATGGCGGATTTCAATTTATCGAATTGATTGCAATATTTTACAGAATTGATCGTTTCACCTTATGGAAGGAGCTCGTAGTAAACTATACCTTTCTGGTCCCACCAAATGCACAAAAGAACTTTCTTTGGATGAAGTCCTGGTTTGAAGGTCGATTTTCCTTAGACCGAGTGCTTTTTCAATGCACATTTTGATATAAAATCCAAGTCTCGTCTTCAATGACAAGCCTCTTTAATAAAAGATTTTTTTCTTGTTGATGAAAAAGCAAATCGCACGTAGAGACGCGGTTCATAATGTTGGTCTCCGTCAATTGGCGTGGAACCCAAACTTTATACCGATTCACATATCTCATCTTGATTAAATGATTATATACCGTTTCCCTGGGAATGTTAATGGCATCCATTATCTCGCGCACACTATATCGCGGATTTTCAGCGAGCATACTCTTGATGAGATCCGTATCCATCGTTGCTGGGCGGCCGCTGCGGTCATCTTTCAAATCAAAATTACCAGCTCTAAATTTCTTAAACTAATTGCGGACAGTTCTAATAGTCGTAGTACCACTCCCATAATCGGTGCAAATCTTGTCTGCAGTATTCTTTGCACTACTACTTTTTTTAAAGCAATGAAGCATAACATGCCGCAAATGCTTCTTTTGGCTATCCATATTGAACGGCGTAGAAAAAGATTTTAAAAGAGACTTTGTCACCAACGTAACGTACTTTGAAAGAGCTATGAGATGATTGAAATTGATGCCATAAATGGACAATAGATAAACTTACATGTTTACTAATATAGCTGGTTCGAGTTCATACATAGCGTGGCAGAGAAAAAACTTATGGGATACCCTAATAGTTCGCACTGAGTCTTTAATTATGTGGACTTATTGTTCAACTGATTTCAGCGATATCATAATGTCCAGCAAAGGACAATATGTCACATTAATTAATAAGACGTAATATGATAAAATATCTGACCCGATAATTGCATGGTCTACGTCGTATAATATGATCTGCCTTGCAAACATGCTCGGCTGAAGTGTTGCCAATTTTCGAACAATTCTTTTAGAAATTCGTCTCGAAATTCGATTCAATGCGGTCGCGGAGCTAATATCACCTCATATACAATCTATAAGGTACGCAATTTCATTGCATAATCCGTCAACATAGCGAGAATAAGAAACATACCTAATGAAAGACATTCTATTCATTCCTAGTAAACTGTCAAGAATGCATCATCCGCCATTTTGTGATGATGTCCTATTTCCTATCTCTTCGAACTCTAATAATTGCTTGATTTTATTTCCTTACGGTGTGGATAACTGCGCAATTCTGCTTTTGAAACTTTGTATTTACCTTCATCAAATATCTATCAAATTACTTTTTCCGTATATCAGCTCTCAAGGCTAGATATTACATACAAATACTTTGAATTGTCAGCCGTAATGCTACACAGGTTAAACTGTTTTTAAATATGTGAACTAGAGCCTCGGATGTAAAGAAGAAAGGGAGCACATTTAGACTCACTCTGGTGACTTTTGTTGGATGTATCTTGAGGTTGCGAACGATTGCTTAATTTCTCGTGATTTATTTAGTATTATACTATCTCACTTTTCACTTTTCGCCAAATAAATCGGAATCGCCAATATAATGTAAGATGTGTTTAGATTGTGTGATTAATAATACAATTTTCTACCACTATAAAATTTATTACAATTCCATATAAAGTCTAACTGAATCGACCGTCTTACATGAGGTATTTTGGACTTGACGCACTCGACTTAGATTTTTAGCAGTTCTTTATCTAGTTTCTAAAAACTAAGCATGCTCTTGGAACAAGATCATTCTTGTTCCTAATCAAATGTTTAATTAAGCTTTTATCAAACAACCAGTTAAAAGCTTTTTATTTTCCCCTAAAGTCTTATTTCTCCGTATCATTAATTGAGCTCAAAATAAACAATAACTATGTTGTTACAATATCCTCTTGGTTGGTCCGATAATGCAAGACAATTTGTTAGACATTATATTGAGATCCAGTAAATTGCAAAATCATCAGAACAAAATATAACAGCAATTAACTTGGTTTCACAGCATCGAATGGAATATTTCACTAGCTCAAGAAAAGCTTAATGAAAAATGAAAATCTTTATCCGTATCATGCTCAAAGAGTACAATGTCTTCTCCATATCGACTTTTTTCCATGAGTACAACTGGCTTTTATAGTAACAAGAAAATAAACAACATTCCTTAAATGTTGTATTATTTACTGAAGAAACTCAGTTCACTAGGAAGAGAATAGTTAATTTTCACAATTTTCATCATTGTCACATGACAATCCGCATGCCGTTATTGCATCAAATAATCAAAGATAATTTAGCGTTAACGTGAGGTTAAGAATAATTGCTAGCCATTTGATCCAGTTTTTCTGAATGGGACTGGAGAATCATACGGTCCATTTTTAAAGGAAAATTTACTTAAACTATTGGAAGACGTCTCACTTAATGTCATCAACCATATGTAATTTATGCATAATGGTGCACAATCATATTTTAGTCGTTTAGCAAGACTAATTTTCAAATGAAAGATTCCCTATTAAATGAATTGGTCATGGAGGACCAATTAATTGGCCAACATGGTCACCTAATCTAAATCCATTGAATTTTTGTTTATAAAGGCCCCTAAAGTTTTTGGTTTACAATGCATCAGTAAACGATGTTTCAAAACTGCGATATCGTATTCAAATGCTTCGTTGTCAGCGAATTCAAACAACACCTACTTTTCAACGAGTGAAAAGATCTATGATGCAACATGTAGAAACCCGTATTCAAGCCAAGGAAGACCATTTCGAATAGTTTCTATGAAAATTGTAAAATAATAGGTTTCACATAAAAACAACAAGGAAAACAATGTTCGGAAAGAAGGTCAAGTCGGATATATCTTCATATGAACTTTTTTCTTATTTAAATATATTGAATTTATACCCGAAGTTATGACCACATTTTCGAAAACACCGTTGAAATATATTCAATTTACTTTTATAGCTGTTAAATCTATTCTGCTAAGAAATAAACTATTGGGTCATTCGGAAAGTTCGTGCCGATGTTCGGTAGGTGGCATAAGAACATGTCTAAATATATCAGAATGATTGAGAACAAATGACATGCGTACATATTTTTAAATACGGTACTTTAGTTATATTTGGAAAAGAATTTGATTATGACACGTTAATTTTTGTTAGTTTTGTTTTGAATATGGAAGAAAATAAAGTGCATTTTAAGCATTTAATGTTTTTCTTTTACCCGAAAGGCAAAAATGCCACACAAGCAGCAAACAAGATATACGCTGTTTATGGCGAAAGTGATGTAGCTGAAAGAACTGTGCAAAAGTAGTTTGCTAAGTTTAAAGCTGATGATTTCAAAATTAAACATCAAGAACGCCCGGATAGATCCTTCAGCACAGATGAAGATCAGATTGAAAAATTGATCGAGAATAACCCACGTTATACGTAATCCACGCAAATTAGCAAAAACGTTATATATGTACAAATCCCCCATTCACGAGCATTTTGTGAAGTTTGGCTAATATACCGATTTGATATATGGGTTACCTACGATTTAAAGGAATAAAATTTGATGGATCGCATTTCCATTTGTGACTCACTTTATAAACGTAACGAGGAGACACTATTTTTGAAGCAAGTAGTAACGAGGGATGAAAAATGGATCATATATAATAATGCTGAGCGAAAAAGATCTTAGCGAAAGCGGAATGAACCATCTTTAGCCATCCCAAAAGCCGATTTTCATCTAAAGAAGATCATGCTGTGTCTGATGAGATTGGGAAGGAATCCTGTATTATGAGCTTTTACCAAACAACAATAAATTCAGAAAATTATTGTTCCCAATTAGACGAATTAAAGACAGCAATTGAATCAAAATGTCCAGAAATCGCGAATCGGAAGGGCGTCGTGTATCATTAGGACAATTTGCGGCCTCATGTGTCTTTGACAAGTCGACAAAGATTGTTGGAGCTCGGTTCTACCTCATCTATTATAATCATCATACCTCGCGCCCTCTGATTTCCACATATTTCGATAATTAAAATTAAAATTTCTGAAAAACCTGAGAAATTCTGGAAGGACAGAATTTTCAAGTGCTATGAAAAATGGAGAATGATTGTAGAACAGAATGGCACTTATACAATTTAATAAATGTTAACATTTAAATCTTCTGCGTTTCAATTTTCCTTCAAAATCGGCACAAATTTTCCGGATAACCCAATACTAGATTCGCTAATAATTATGTTTTATTTCCTACGTCACGATAAAAAGCAACAGGTTATGAGTCCAGCATAATCTAACATACAATCGAACATGTAATATAGAAAGTTAGAATTAACACGTTTTGAAACAGTACAAACGTAAACTATTGTAGTAGTTAAAATTAGTTCAATCAAAAGATTTAATCAGTGATAATGAGTAACAGCATTATATTGTACGCGCACAAATTTAATGATACAAATTTCAAGAAAATACCAGATACAAGCACTATTAAGAGGAAAGTGTCTCCTAGATATAGTCATTACTGCTGAAGTAAAGCTATCAGGATGAATAGAAGCTAGGAATGAGTGGAATAAAAGAAACAGTTTAACACTAACTATTACAATAGTATGTTAGAAGATGACCAAAGTTAAGAGGTCTAGGCACTTTAAAAGTTTGAAAAAATCGATTTTTTGCTTTTTTATTAACTTTGAGGTTTGGTGAACAATTTAAACCATATCCGGTATTAAAATTCAAAAAATTGAGTGTTTCTCGGTAGTGTTTCTAGGTTGAGCGGTGAATTGCGCGGTTCAACCTATAGGTATTCGGTGCACATATCTGTTCTGTTGTACCCTTTTATATGTAAAATGAAGAAAAAATGACAAAAAAGAATGCATTGATCATATGCAGAAAATAATGAGCACATAACTTTGTAACGCAAAAATATAGAACAAAAATCTTGATGGAAGAGGAAAACAAATATACTATAAGCTAATTAATGAGCTAACAATATATTACAATCTTGCCATTCGAAGGTTTTTTCATTCGTCAAGGACGAAATGAAGAAAGCTATTTGGGCGACATTCTACCATAAGATCTCGAGCGACGAAAAGTCGCAACATGATAATTGTCCTCCTGGAGAAAACTTATGATTCTGTTGGTAAAAATCGAAAGCGATCTGTACTTTAGATGAATATGAGTATGAGAATTCTTTATCTCCAATCGTTCAAGATACCATTCGACGAATTTATAAGAAGCTTAATTCGGAAGAATTGTTGAAGCGGTGTGAAATAGGCTTCACTTAAAATAATAAAGAAAATCTCAACTCTGTTATTTGGTCGATGACTCCTTAAAGCAATTCAAGTGGTGCAAGAATTGTCGAATATTATTGCCAGTATTTTCAACGATAGCTATAAAAGCATCCTGTCGATAATGAACTTGATGCACTTGTAAATCGGGCATCGCTGCTACGAATGGCGTATGAGTGTCGACAAATAGCGTTGCGATACCATGGAGGTCAGAGCACAAGAAAATACGAAAGATGCTCGCCAAAGTCGTAGGTCATCTCAGAAAGAATTTCGAGATGCTTATTCTGCTGCTGAAGGAACGTCATATAGACCAGAATTCACTGAGTAAATTTGAATAAGAAAGAACTATCACCCAAGTAACAGGACATTTTCTTTTGCGTTTTTCTCGAAACTATTTTTCGACCTAATCTTAAAGATATCTTGAAAACTACCAGACTGATTAACTTGAAATTTGAACGCAATACTCTCAGGTATATTATCTACAAAGTAGCGTACGGTTTTTGCAATATGTTAATTGGTTTTTTAATATTAATTTTTTTGTTGTAAAATTTCTGTGTAAAAATAGTATTTCGTCTATTTCCCGCTCATTTCTCAAGAATAAAAAATCGGTACGCTACATTATAGTCACAATATTCATAGATAAGGAAATAATTTTTTTTTCAGGTGTGTCATTACAGAAATTTACTTTCGGTCAACGACACGTGATCCAACGGAGGATCTCTACGGCATCAGCTGCAACATTGCTATTTTTTATAATTTTAAATTATTTTTGTATGATAGATTGTTTAAGTTATAAGCTACAATGCGGTCAAAAATAAAAAATTTTGGGAATTATAGATTTTTAAAAATAAGCCCATTTTCCGAGCCCTCTGAATGATTAGACTCCTTAATCTTAATATGTGAAACCTCAAAGAAAGTCTGAGATTCATGAACCGTTTCAGAATTAGGGTAGATATTTGGGATTCACTAAATACTTTACACTGGCTAGCATCGGTTCTATCCAGTGTGCACTATGTTAAAATAATTATTGTAAAAGTGGCTAAAGCTGGTTATATTTGATTTTCACTATTAATTCAAATGTTTTATAGTGCCGATTAAATCTGATATTTGTAATAACGATACGCAAATTAAACTTAACGTAAAAAATTAGCGCACAAAATAATTGTTGACACTAGTATTCATTTTCTATCTATTTGTGGAATATCATATTAAAAATAAAGTACTTAATCAGCAATTAATTAACATTAATTAACATTACATACAGAAAAATGATTGAACCAGGTTGGTAAGTTGTTAAGTCTAGAAGACCTATTTTAAATATTAATAAATAGTTCAGGTTTTGTTCTCTTTATGATGGAATATAAAAATATGAAAGTATGCAACTAATGCAAATAATGAAAAAATGCAAGTAATCAATAAGCTATAAAGATCATTTAGTGATGTATTCTATACCAAAACCTTTATATAGATGAAAGAATTCTTCTATATAAAGGCAGTATATCTTTTAAACAATTTATTTCATTGAAGAGGAATAGATTCGGAATAAAATCTTTTGTCTTTTGCGACGTCAACAGTCGGGTCTTGGATGGCTGTGTAGTGTCACGTCTCCATGTGTACGTCAACCAGAACTTATAAAAGACACCTTAAAGAAGGAAAACCCTTATAGGTACTAATACGCGTGCATGCAGAGCGACACCATTTCTCAATAGTTTGTCAATAAGAATAATCATTTGCAGTTTGTAATTGATAAGTAACTTAGAACTATCTATAAAACATGTAGTAAAGTAAAACGAGAAGGCAAAGGAGGACAAAAAGTACGTGCAGTAATGCAGATACATCATGCCTCTTCCACCTTTGGTAGCGGCGCGCGTCCAAGAGCCACGCATGTAGAGATAAAGCTGACCAAGGAAGTACATGCAGAAACACCGTTATCGCCCTTGATGATAGGCAAACGCGCGAGAACGGCTCATGTAAGGAGGCATGCAGGCGAGGCGCGTGCACAGTATGCGCCTAAGCGACTAGACGCTGCAGCGAGCCCGCAGCAGAAAACACTTCATCGTCAGCACTTCATCTTTAGGACTTCGTCATCCGCAGTCTTCTAGATAAAAACATCGCAGTTAGCCAAAGTCAAAGTTCAGTTCATTGCAACCAATCGTTAAGATCAATTCTTTGCAATCTGTCGTTAATTTCACTTCGTTGCAGTCACACAGTTCTGTACAATTAGCAGCTACGATAATTAGGACAAATAATCTTCTTATATTCTTGTAAATTTCCATCACCAATTTTACACTTAATAAATCAGATCATAAAAAAGAAGAAAAGGGTGTCGAATATCTAGCATCGTTTCATCTTACTACTCCTCAGCTATCATCAACAAGAAGTAACCAATTCAAGGGTCAGTAGCAGAGTCCCACCCACGAAGAGTGGAACCCACGAAAGAAATATAGACGCGAGAAACGATATTCGAAACGTTTTTCATCATTTCATCGAGTAAGAAAGTTAAAATGAATCTTTCCTGGTGTAGTTTGACTGGCCTATTGTGAAGGAGGAAAAAGGGCCTCGCTCCCGTGTAAGATTCCGAAAGGATTAATCGAAAAAGAAGCGCGTGATTAGGTTGGTGTAATTAGGGTGCTACAGGGACTTCGGTTACTCTACAGCCATTCAATACCCAACTATTGACGTCACAGGAACAACCGAAGTCTCTGCAGCTTCCCAATCACACCAGCCTAGTCACGCGCCTCTTTTTCTGTCAACCCTTCCGGAATCTTACACGGGAGCGAGGCTCTTATTATTTTCTTCAGAATAAAACAGTCGAACTGCGCCAAGAAAGATTTACCTTAACTTATTTTATTCGATGTAATGATGAGAGGGCTTCGAATATCGTTCCCAGATTCTATTTTTTCTCCATGGGTTCCAAACTCGACTATCGACTCTTGACTGGTTCCCTCTTGTTAACGATAGCTGAGAAATAATAGGGCGAAGCGATGTTCGATATTTGACACCTTTTTTAACGATTTTGATTTATTTGGTATAAAATAGGTGATAAAAAATTTACAACGGAAATGAATAACAAAAATGAATGAAACTAGTAATTATGATTAGAAATATAAGTCCTAAGTATTTCTTAGAGAGAAATTGTTCGCAAATAAATTGAACGCGCTGACTGCGATGGCTAACTGAAACGTACTAATCGTAGCGACTAACTGAAATAAACTGATCTTGACGACTAATTGAAACGAACTGATCGTGACGATTAGCTGCAATGAACTGATCTCAACAACTAACTGCCATAAACTGATTATTCTGCCACGGGCTCGCCTGCAGCGTCAAGTCTCATTACTGCGCATGCGTATCGCTTGCACGCACCGCATTGCACGAACTGTTCTCGCGCGTTTGTTATCGTTAAGGGCGATAAGCCATTGCGTCACGGTATCCCTCTACATACTTCCTTGGTCTGCTTTGTCTCTACACATGTGGCTCTAGCGCGCGCTCCGTTACCAAGGGTAAGAGAGGCATAACACGTACTCTGTTTCTTGGCACGTACTCCTTTGTCCCTTTGTTCTCTTGTTTCTTTACTACCATACCCTCTACATACCTGAGCATATGGGTCATCGGTCTTTATCTGAGAATTGAAGGCTGATTCTTGCTTGCTGTTGGAGATAATTGTGATGATAGAACTTACAGCTAGTTTTATAATATTACAGTTAATCGTATGGTTAATACATATATGTTCATACGGTATAGCTATACAAGCGTCTTATGCTATAACCATATAATTAATTTATTACTATGTGTCTTATAGATAATTCTAAATTAATTATTAATTACATGTTGCAAATGATTATTCTTATGGAAAAGATAAAAGAAAAATGATAAAATTACATCATTTTACAGGCACATGTATACGTGTCTGTAAGTTTTTCTCTTTTTAAAATGATTTTTCAAAGTTTATGGTTGGTGTACACACGAAGACATGACACCTTCTTCCTTAATCCTTTCGCGCCGAGCGCCACATATATGCGGCATCCACTCGACAACCTGTGGGTACGGGCGCCACATATACGCGACATCCACGCCACGACTTTTGGGAACGAGCGCCGCATATATGTGCCGCATATATTTTATCCGTATGAAAAAGTTTGCATTGATGAAAACTTGATGTTATACAAAGGTCGCCTGTCCTTCAAGCAGTATATACCCTCGGAAAGGAATCGATTTGGAATAAAATCATACATACACTGTGATTGCAAAACAGGCTATGTCCAAGACCTTATAGTTTACGAAAGAAAGTCAACTGTTACAGAAAGTGATAATCAGCGAAATTGGAAAATCAGGTGCAATTGTTTTATCACTCTTGCAACCATACTTACGTCAAGGTCACACACTATACACTGACAATTTTTATTCAAGTCCAGCATTATTTAACATTTTGCACGATAACTGTATGAATTTATGCGGCACTGTAAAAAAAAGACGTCAAGAAATGCCGAAAATGAAAGAGCGACTGAAAAAAGGAGAGGCATGTTTTCGTGCAGCAAAAAACTTGCTACCGATGAAATGGATGGATAAAAAAAAAGTCCATATGATTTCCACTATACATACTGTAAATTTTGAAGCAGTATCGAGATATGGAGGGTAATAGAGTCTCCAGAAGCCGCTAAAGTGGTATCGGAAATTTATTTTCCACCTCATAGACATCTGTGTGAGGAATGCATATTGTATGTATAAGCACAATCGGAGAGAAATAATATCTATGGCAAAATTTCATTTGACGTTGATAAAACAGATAGTCGAAAAGTATCGTCACAATGCAACGGGACGTCAAGGCAGACCCGTTGATAATCAGATGAGGTTAACCGACAGGCATTTTTCCACATTTTGTAAGCTGAAAAATAGAAGACGGAGGTGTGTAATTTGTAGCAAAAATGATAAAAGAACGGATTCGCGGTATGAGTGCAAAGATTGCGATGTTGGCCTTTGTATAGATCCTTGCTTCCAAATATATCACACAGAATTACATTATTAGTTTTTACATTTTTTGTACATATTTTACATATTTTATTACATATTTTATATATATTTTTTACGTATTATATTTACACATTATATTTTAATAATTTTCGTGTCGCTATTAATTATATTAAACATTTAATCGTTAAGCTTTGTAATTATATAAATACCTATGTTACCTATAATTTTGTATTTTGTATTTTAATAATTTTGTAAGTCCTTTCATATTAAAAATGTAAATATACTTATTACATTAGAGCATTGATTGTTTTATTCAGCACAGTTCCTACTTAAGACTTAGAACAACATATATACAGAAACCACGCGCACTGTGCATATTTCCGGCGCGAGTTTCCGTTCAGTGACGGTATTTCGGCGAACAAGGCTGCCGTAGTGAAAGAGTTAAGTAAGTCGCTCGGAGTTCGCGTGCTCCGGTGACTGTATGCTGTACTACATGCTGCAATTATTTTTTCAAGGATAGGATACTTTACCGATGTTTTTGCTGTGGGGGTCGGAGTCACATCGCTTCCTTCTGCTAACATTGGTTTATCACTTTCGACTGGTTTCGTTGTCGTTCCTGATCTTGTCCTTGCGGTTCCTCGGTGGCCGTTGTCGTCCCAAGTGTAAAAGCAGATGTGTCAATAAACTTCAAATTGCATCTAGCAGGTGTAAACTCCAATCATACATCGAATGGAGCACGTATCCTCGGATAACCACATCAACATAGAGTTTAATGTTTTTAATTACTATAAATAGTCCGATAACTCCAGCACTAGCTGATCCGAACACTAAAAATCTGTGCCACAATTTCGAGATGGTGTTCTTTGTTATTTTATTGAAATCATCTTCACCTAGCGGATTATACAATGAGATGGTGTTTGGTGAAACATGGTGTCCAGTTGTTCCTCTTACTATTGTATTCAGTAGACTAGGTCTTTCTGCCGGGAACATGATGTAATCCCTTATATTCTCCAGATCCTGTTGGGATCCGGAGACATTCCGCTCGTCATCAAGTGGTGCGTATCCGTGTACTTCCAGACACGCTTTATCATAGGATGAAGGATTTGCGGAGAAAGAACATCCACCGGTTTTGGTGTAAATCGATACCAGTTTCTTTCTAAGTAAAACAGGGGCGGTAATAGGCTATTGCATTCCCTAACTGTTCCCGACTTCACTAATATTCTTGATTTCGGTGTTAGACATAAACTGGCATTTTGCTGATGAATTGACAATTCGTGATAGTATTCTTCCGTTGATCTTATTTTTACCGGTACAGGAGTGCATCTAACGATATAAATTACTTCTCCCGCCATTACAGCCATGTAGCCAGCTGATTTCATTACTGTGTAGGCGAATTCGTCCGGAAGCAATGTGACCAATGCCAGAGCGTTTTTCAACACTTATTTTTCCAGCTCTCATTTTTGCTTGATAACGTCTTTGTATAGTGCTGTTATCTGATTCTTGATGTGTTTTTCCAGATATACGAATTTTGAATTAACGTATGCAAAAAGGTCAAGTCCCTTGACCGAAAGTTTCTTCTTTGATGCGATGTTCGGTCCTTACGAGTTTCAAGTATGAATAATTTTGGATGTTCGCTTTTGAGCAACGTGTAACCACATAGATGGTACTCGTCCATTTTTTCTAATGCGAACGTGATATCGTGTGTAATCAGCGTATAGATGTCTGGTAAGATTCCTGTTTGCATAGATACTGCTAATTTGTACCTAACCCTTCATACAACACATTATAATGTTCGAAGTTGCATGTCGAGTCAAAATGTGTGGTCCAAAATGCGTTGCCTTCTTCGTCAGTAATGCAATTCCATTCGAAAAACACGCATCTGGTTCCCTTTCAGAGAATCACATTATTTTCCTTTATTTTTACTGGGGCGTAGTATTCTTTTAAGTTTACTTTTATAGACGCTTGCACTACAACGTTGTCCGAGGTACCGTATGGGTCGGCATATTGTATTCCAAAGCAGCGTCCATCTGTCCCTATGGATCTGGCCAATGTCAGGCTTCGATGTTTCGTGATGTTGATTTTTAAACCAACTTTTTGTAGAGTGGGAGTTATGGCTAGAATTCCTGTGTTGAATGCAGATTTGCATGATTCCGAGGGCGTGTCCAGCAGTTATATTCTTCTCCCGTTGTGGACAACAGATACGTGAAAGGCCATAGCACAGTGGTATATTGTGCAGTCCAATTCCACACGGCACTGATGCACGTGCGTGCGTTCGTAGTCCGTGAGTTGAAGTAGCTGTACATCTGTGTACACATCCGTTGAATTTGGTGTTACGACAGGAACATCACAATCACCAATGTCCAATAATGAAAGATTTGTAATGTTGGTGATTGCCCCTGCACAGTCGTATCCCAGAAGGTCGGCACAAAATTTAATTACAAGTACAGTAATTGCCGCTATGATTAACATTTTTACGAAGTTTCTGAAACAATGCTAAGATCTGTTCAACTTTAGTTTTGATCTCCGCAGTTTATTACAGTTCACTATTTTTATCTTTCTGTCAACTTGTAACTTAATATTATTCTGGGTTAGCATTTCTAGGATTTTAAGAGGGCCAGTATATTGGTTTCCTAATTTTAAGGTGGACTCTTTCAAGAGGAATACCTCATCTCCTACCTTTAGTACTTGAGGATTTATTTTTCGGTCATAATACTTTTAGATTTGTCCTTGGCCCTTACAAGATTCTGTTGTGCTCCTCTTAGATGTGATTAATCCTATTCTTTAGTTTAGTATAAAATTGAATGTATGTTTGATCCAAGTTTTTGTCTAATGGCGTGTATGACGCAGGTATCCGGGTTATCTTTCCAAAGACTAATTCGTGAGGCGAAAATCGAGTTCCCTCATGCGTACTTATGTTGTACGAAAACATTGCGAGATCTATCCAGTCGTCCCAATCTCTCTCCTTAGTGACGAATGTTTTTAGATATTCCATTAATACATGGTGAGACCTTTCGAGCGAACCATTAGATTGCGGATAAAACACCGTGGTTTTGTATTGTTTCATTTTGAACTTTCATGCTATTGCCCTAATTATTGAGCTGAGAAAGTTCGTGCCTTTATCTGTATATCTCAAAATGGCGCGAGATATTCCAAATTTACAGATTAGGTATTTGATCATTGTATTTGCTATATTAAGGGATATGGTTTTACTGAGAGGCGTTGCAATGGAGAACTTCGTGAGCTGATCTTGGATAGTTAATATGAATCTGTTTCCTCTCGGGGTTTGAAAAGGAGGGCCTACTATATCCATTACCACTTTATCAAATGCAGTGTCTGGTGTGTCCGTTAGTATCATTGATTGTTTGTTTTTTAATTTCAATAATTTACATTTTAGACAGTTCTGTATAAAATTTTGTATTTATTCCTTCATATTTTTCCAATGATAACGTTGTCCTAATCTGTTATATTTTTTAGATACCTTTTATATCCACCCAAGGCTGAGGCGTGATATTCTGGAATTAGGCTCTCTCTCGTCAACTTCGGGAGTTGTCGTCAAATCCTTACATATACAAATAATCCACTGCTCTCCGTTGAATATCTCTCCCAATCTTTTTCGATATGCTGCCATGGAATATTATCGATTTCGGTAGTTTTAGAAATGCATATTGTTTGAAAATCCAGCTCTCATGCTACCGATTCGAGTGTGTAGTCTAATATTTCGTCGTCCAGCATTATATTATTAGTTTCTTTGACGGGTAGAAATATTAGATTGTGTTTACCATAGTCGGTTATTTTTGCACGTCCTAAATTAAAACTTTATATTGTGGGAGTTTATCTAATTTAGCCAATTATTTTGCTCCTTCATCACATGGTGTTCCAGGCATGGTGATGCAGATAGCTAAATTCTTTTTTGAAAGAAAATCGGTCGCGTGATTCTATTAAATTTTGTGACTCACTATACGTTTCCTCTAAATGAGGCGGCATAACGTACAGACACGAGGCAAGATTGAACATTTTTCCTAACTAGCATCTGAATCGTCATCCCCTTGATTAGGGTTGAGAGGGATATTTCAAACACTGTTCGACGCTTTATGCGTATCTAATGACGTCGAAGTTCCTATTGGCGATTCTTCTCTCAAATTTTCTATTTGTTCGCTCGTTCCCGGCCTACTTGAATATGAGTATTCGTCGGAGTATGTCTCATTCGTCGGACGAATGGGCCGAATCTGTTTAGCTTCGAAAGGATTCCTAGATAGTGCGTCCGCATGAGCGTTAGCGGTTTCTGCTTTATAAATGATTTTGAAACTGTACTCAGCTAGTTTTAAAGCCCATTTTGTTAGCCGATCTTTAACCGATTTTATCCACACTAAGGGTTTATGGTCGGTTATTAAATTAAATTCTCATCCATATGGATAAGGGCGGAAATAATGCATTGTGTAAATTATAGCTAATAGCTCTTTTTCGATTGTTGAACAGATCCTTTCAGCTTTGTTCAACAACCTTGAGCAATACGAGATTGAAAGATCTTTACTCAATTAGGGCCCTGACTCAATACGGCGCCGATTGCATATCCCGACGTAACCTTGACGCAACCCTTTTTTTTTGTTTCGTCAGGAGGAAAAACCTTCATAGGCACCTGAGCCCGGTACTCAGGGGAATATCGGATTCAGCCCGTCTGGGAATGCCCCCAGGTTCGGATCGCCTACCGACTAAAAAACCTCCCGATCCTTATAACTAACACGCTGAGGAGAAAGGAGAGTGGGCGAGATCACGAATATGCGTATTACAGATTCACCTAACACTCCTCCTCGGTGAGCCAGGCCGGTGTTTGCCTTGCTCTCATTCAATCATTCATCAACATTTACACCAATACGGCACACTCGACAGGGACCCACGAGCCCCTGGAGACCCGGGTATACTCCCTGACTATATACATATTCGCCCGATTTCCACCCCATGGTTCTCTGACCAGGCCCATTCATCTTCATATACACGCACTAACGTCTAAAAAGAGGCGACGCTTGAGCCAGGCCTGAGCTGCTCGGAGCCTTGCCCGAGGTGGCCGCACTAGAGCTATTCTCCTATGCGGCCTATCGTTCGCATCCCCATCCACGTACCCACCCGCACGCTCACTCACACATACTTCTTCTCCTCGCAACCGTTCCCTGCGCCTCTCAGCGTCCTCCTTTGCACGCATGACGCGTTCAGCGAAAGTCTGAAAGGCCGCCCATCCTCCCGGGACAGTCGGGGAAACCCTGACTATCATGGGAAAGGTTAGCTGCCCTTCCCCCATCGCATCGATCAACTCATTCCTAACATCTGTCCACGCCGGGCAGTCAATCAGGGTGTGTTCCGCCGTGTCCTCACTCCCCTCGCAGTGGAAACAACGTGGGGAGGGAATTTTCTTTATTTCATTTAAATACGCCGAGAAACAACCATGGCCGGTCATCAGCTGTGTGTTGTGAAATGTCGTTCCGATAGAGAACGGCCTTCCAATCCACTCAGCCAACCATTCGGCAATGGCCGCCCTCGTGCACACTCCCGTTGCCTCTCGTGCCCCTACGAGCTCTAGTTCCTCAGCCTTCCATGCTTCTATTGCCCTCCTTCTGGCAAGAGCACCCAATACAGTCTTAGCACGCAAGGGAACAGGTTCCTCCGCGCCTCTAACAGCCGCATACGTCCCCGCCAGCTGGGGTGCTAAATGAGCGAGAGGAATAATCCCCGCAATCATCATAGCGGCATGGAAGGAGACCGTCCTATAGGCACAACACACCCGAATCGCCACCTTCCTTTGAAGGCTCCGAACAACCCGCCCGATCTTCATGTCCTCCACGACGGCGCGCCACCACACCGGCGCCACATATAGAAGCACCGAGTAGATCACGCCGCCGTAGAGGCGCCGCTTCCTCTCCACCGGTCCGTGAAGGTTCGGAAGGAGCCTTCTAAGGTAACGGAGGATACCTTCGGCTTTAGGATTTACGGCCTCAATGTGGAGCCTGAACGACATCCTTGAGTCTATCACAAGGCCCAGGTATTTGACACTGGTTCTGATCTCTACGCGAACCCCTCTAAGGCAAATGTTAGGGGGTGGGACATTCCTGCGTCTGCAGAAGGCAGAGGCAGGGAAAGCCATGGTCTCCGTCTTTTGCGGCGCCACTTTAAGGCCCAATCCCTCGATCTCCCTTACCAGGACTTCCAGGTCCCGCTCGGCGTTCATGATGGTCTGAGACAGGTCCCATCCCCATGACAGGATGGCCGTGTCGTCCGCATAGCAGACGACATGGGAGTCACCTGGCATCGGGGTTCGGTGGACACTGTCATACGCAATGTTCCACAACGTAGGGCCCAAAACGGATCCCTGTGGGATCCCACAATACACGTGTCTTTCCACAGCGCGTCCATACTTGTCCGTATATGCTATGACGCGTTTGTCCAGGTAGCTCCTGATAATGTTCACCAGGTAGCGTGGAAAATTTTCACGCTCCATCGCCCTAACGATAACGGTCCAGGGCAAGGAGTTGAAGGCGTTCGAGATATCCAGACTCACCAGGATAATCACCTTCCTGACCCGCGTCGATGCCTCCACGAAGTTTTTAACATCGAGGACGGCATCCACGGTGGATCTTCCAGACCAAAACCTATATTGTGATGGCGACAGGGTCCGAGTCTTCTTTAAATAGTGCTTGATCTGGCCAACAACTACCCGCTCGAATAGTTTCCCCCGTTCGCCAATCACGCATATGGGTCTATATGATCCCGGTAAGTCCGGGGGCGCGTCTCTTTTCTTTTTGATCAGGACGAGCCTCGCTATCTTCCACGCTGTCGGGAACTTTCCTTTCCTCAAGCATGCGGAGAAGCACTGCGCCAACCCTTTTCCACAGTGTGTCGACGCAGCACGCACAACCACACCCGGTATTCCATCCAGTCCAGGAGACTTTCTTCCTTTTCCTTTCCGGGCGGCCGCCAAGACCTCCTCCTCAGAGATAGTTACCTCCGAAAGCGTATGTTCCTGCGGCTCGTCAGTTCCCAGTCCTCCTGGGAATAACTCACAGAGGATGTTCTCCAGTACTTCCTTCTCCATGGTTTCGGTTACTGGTAGGGCATAAGGCCTTAGTTTCCCCAAGACCAGTCTGTAGGGTCTGCCCCATGGATCCTCCTCTATGGAGTCCAGCAGGTCCCTCCATGAGTTCTTCTTGGCTACCTTAATAGTCCTAGTCAGTGCCCTCCTTGCGTCCCTTCGAGCGTCCAGGCACCGCACTATTTCCTCACTGTTCTTCTTTTTCCTGGCCCTAGAAAGTATCCTAACGGTGGCCGTCGCAACGGTCCTAAGGTTCGTTAATTCGTCCGACCACCAGTAAGTACTTTTCCTACCGCGGTTGTCCCCTCACCCGGGACATGGCCATGTCGTACGCTTGCTTCAGTGTAGACTGTTCCCACATCACCATCTTGTCCACACAGTCCGTACCGGCCGCACTCCTCCCGCACCTAATTCCACCCGTCCACTCCCCTGAGATGAGGGCCGCAGCCAAGTAGTCCTCATCCAGGGAGTCAACCTTCCAGCGAGGAAGCTTTTTATCTTGCAGGCGAGAATTTCGGACCCCTGCAGCCGCGTACCTGTAGCTATACCCAATATAAAGGTGATCCGACAGGGACTCAGCCTCATCCACCTTCCAGTCCGAGAGGCGGACGCCAGCTGCCGACGTGCCCCACGTTAGATCTATAACGCTCGATCCCTGTGGTCGAACGCACGTGGGACGGCCAACTCGGTTCAGCAGACCCAGGTCCATTCTGTTAGCCCAGACGCAGAGCAACTCACCCCTCCGGTTACTCCTGCCTTCCGGGTCCCATCTGCTGGATCGGGCATTAAAATCGCCAACTACCAGCGCTGGGAGAGCGGGGAATGTTCCTAAGAGCTCTTCAAGCTCATCAAGGAGTCTACTAAACATGATCATGTTCTCGCTGGGAGGAAAGTAGACCGAAACTACCAGCGAGTCCCCCCATTTAACGGCTACGTAAAAAAGGCCCCGACGCACCAGGCTACAGGGTCTTCTACTCTCGCCCACAAGCACCGCGGAGAATGAAGTCCCTTCTAGGGACGAGAACCACCTCCCCTCCCCTGGAGGAACCCACCATGGTTCCGCAATGATCGCCAGCTCCATTCTGTCCTCGCGCATGCGCTGTGCCAGCAAGTTCTGTGCACGGCGCGCGTGGTTCATATTAATTTGTAGAACAGCAGAGAACATAGTCTATGGACCCTCCGCTGCCTCTACCCCTATTGAGGTGCCCGGTACTCCTTGTTCCACCTCCATGTCTTCCTGTACACTTCTCTTCTGGGGCACTTTCACTGTCTTTGCAGTTTTTTCAGCGACCTTATGCGGGTCTTTTCGGTTTGTCGTTGTTGTTTCCGGACCAACATTTGGTGCCCTCACGAACACCTTGTACACCCATTTTTTGGGAGGCACAACCGGGCACTCCCAGGAACCGGCTCGGTGGTTAGTCTGCTTCCGGCCGGCATCTGCGCAAACCGGGCACGCCATCTTGTCCGTACATGCTTTGGCCACGTGGCCCGGTTTCCCACAAATGTAACAAAGGTCTGTCCTGAATTTTGTGGCCGGGCACGTTGCCACGACATGTCCTCGCGCAAGGCACCGGTGGTATGTGAGGCGCCGCCACGAACTTAGACACCGTCTAAGTTCATGCACCCTCACTTTTGTAAGTCCCACGTCTATTCTGCCCCTTTCCAGGGCCGCTCGGATAACAGGCATCGGAGCCGTGACAGTGGCCTCGCCTAGTCTGCTCCTGCCAATCCTGATCTCTCCAACCTTAATGAGGTTGGGGTCTGTTCCAGACCGCACCTCCAGAAGTGCGTTCCTTATGACGGTACCATTAGCGTACGCGTCCAGTCCCATCAACCTTATGGTGCTTGTGCGCAGGGGGCGGGTGATTTTTGCTCCTGGGACAGCATTCCTTAAGGCCTCCGCCACTCGGTTCGGCCTTCGCATTTGCCCCTTTGCCTCGTCCCTGGCATATAAAGGCACTCGTGAGTCCTCTCCTACAGGACATGGTGCCGATTCCCAGGTCTTTGAGGATGATCCCTTCCGTGGCCCGCACGAGTGCATCCCTGTACGTCGTCTCCTCGGTACAGGATAGGGAAATTGCAGCCACTTCTCTTTCCCTTTGCATCTTCTTCTTCCGTCGTTGCGCACGGCTCCTCCCCTTCCTTCTTTTCCTAGGGGGCGCCTGTCCCCGCAAGGGTTGAGGGTCGTTGACTTTATCCTTTGACGTAGCCAGGGAGAGTGCATTTGCTTCTCTCCTCTGGATCCGCCTCCTCTTTCGGCCAAGCACCTGCACAAAATCATCCTGCGGGGTTAGTATCTTACCTATACTTACCTGCTGTGCAGCGGGTCTAGTGGACTCAGCACGGAGTGTGGGGCCCTTGTGTGGTCCACTAGCCTCAGTCGCTGCTCCACTCAATGTCTGATGCCGCTGTTGTTGCGGCTGTTGTTACTGGTGCAGCTGTTACAGTACTTGCTGTAGCTGTTGCTGCTGCTGCTGCTGTACTTGCTGCAGCTGTTGCTGTACACTGCGGACAGCCTCCGCCAGTGCCTTCACCGACCCGTCTGAGTGGCTTGCGTCCGTGGTCCTTTCCTTGGTTTTCGCAGCCAAGGGAGTCTCCCTCTTCCTAATTACCCTCTTGAGGGGGATGTTCTCCTTCGAGATTTCCTTATTGCGCAGCTCCATGGCTCATTCAGCCTTCAGCTGCTCAATTGTCTCCTTCGCTGACGGAGGATCATCTCCCCGCGTTTGGAGCCTTACTCTTAGGGTCTTGAGCCCCTCCATAGTTATTCTATAGGTGCGTTTCATGACCCCCGAAATGTCCCCCTTGAGGTTGCGACATTTCAACCATTTCTATGGAGGCTTCTTTCAGCGTATCGATCACCATACCAGTCTCCACCTGAGACAAGGCAGGGGTATCCGCTGGTCTTCCCTCACCCAGCACGGGCCAGTCTACAACCGACTCATCCTCCTCGGACGAGTACACCACGGGCCTCGCACGCTTAGCCTTCCGTGTCTCCCTTCTTATGGTCAGGCCGGAGAACCGTATGCCCTCAGCGGCCCTGGCAGCCTTTTGCCACTCCTACAAGTGGCACTCATCTCTACCTACACTTCCTGACGCATTAGATACACCACAGGCCAGATCGCCTACCTGCGATGTGTTTCCTGACGCATTATCCAGAGCTGGGGCCAGGTTGCCTAACCCAAGCTCCTGGCAGGATGTAAATGCGATATCCAGTATTTGATTCCATACGAAGGTTATGACATTTTTTTAGCAGGCCAGTAAGTGGAAAAAGTAAAAGTAAGCTAATTTGAAAAAAGCTGGGATAAATCTTCGATAGTATCCAGCAAGGCCTAAAAAGTGGTGAATGTTCTTAATGTTTCGCAGTCACGGGAACTCTTTGACTGCTTTGAGCTTTTTGGGGTCTGGCATATACAACCTCTCTTTTCAGAAATTCGCATTAATCTGGCTGTAATTTTAAGTTGACTATTCTCAACTGCTCTATTAACTTTTTGAATTTAATTTCGTGTTCCCGAAACGATCTCGCGTACAAGACCACGTCATCCACAAATGTGGCGTCGATAATTACGTCATTTTCCTATTTTCTAGATGCATTTCGATCTGTTGAAAGCCCAACTTAAGATCGAAAATCGAGAATTACTTTGCAGATCCTATCTAATCTAAGATTTCTGTAATATTAGGTAGTGGTTACGCATCTCCTACCATTTTCTCGTTCAACCCTCTATAATCTAATACTACTCGCCACTTTGGGTTTTCGTTTGAATCTGCTTTCTCGGGAATTACACAGATACGTAAATTGTACGGCAAAACTGATGGCTGGATTATTTTATCTGCCATAATCGTTATTTAGTTCTGTCGTTTGGTTATCAATTTCTTCTTCGTGAATAGGCGGAAATCTATATTGTTTAGTGTGTATCGAAATCTCGTCCGTGGTTATAATTCGGTATGTTATTATTTGGGTGCTTTCTAACGATTCTCCAGGCAAGTGAAAACTTTCCGTGCTGATAGCTAGTAGTCTTTCTATGCTTTCTCTTTCCTCTTTATTTAGGTGTTCGAGTCGTAGAAAAGATCGCACCTGCTCTATTCTATCCTAACTCTTAGGTTTATGTATTTTCTTTTCTATTTGACCTGTATTTTTGGTAAGTACGGAAACGGCAGTTATTGCCCTAATTAATGCAATCGGACATCCTTTTCCTGAATCTCTACTTCCTCAAACCATTTGGCCTTACTTAGGGCGTGGATCTCAAAGTTTTAAAGTGGGAACTATCATATCGAAGTCTCTTTCCGTAGTATTAATGACCTTGAGACACGCCTGCCCTCGGTTATTGTTGACTAACGCGTCTCCTATAAATATACCCGGGAGAATTTCGAGTCTGGCTACGTAACCCTTTTTGACTTCATCATTCTCGATGGGACAACGAAATATTGTGTTTAACCACGCGGGAGCGAGAATTACTTCCCGATCTATGAACGGTATTTCCCTATCGGTTAACTCTAATGATTCTTCGGAGTAATTTACGTTCACGCCAATTTCTCCAAGGAATCCACTGCCTAATATACCGTCCTAATCGATAGGAAAGACTGGGTCCGCTACTTGAAAATTTATGGATTTATTGAGAAGATTTATTATAATAGAGCCTTGTATAGTTATGTGATTGCTAGTTATTCCACTAATTCTTATAGCTTCCTCCCCATTTACTGCCATTCCGTTCCTAATAGTGTTTGCTTTGATAATGTTCACTTCTGAACCTGCATCTATCATAAATTTGTTTTGTCCGCGGAAAATAGCCGAGTTAAGAAATATCGAAGGAGTTTTGGCCGATGGGCAATAATTTACGTATCGTTGCTATCGTGGCTTGTTTCGGATGAATGTACTTGATCGCGGGTCCGCCCACATTGTTGCGGGTTAGGCCGTCTTCGGTGTTTCCCAACGTGGACGTGCCTAAATTTCGGTAGCTATCGTCGAATGCCCTTTTCCAGCATTCGTCTGCCAAGTGTCCTGTTCGGTTAAAATAGTCGTATTTTATCCTAACATTCAGGCTAGCGGGGCGCGACACGTTCCTTTTGAACTCTATCTTAACATTTTTCCATTTGAGAGATGTTGATAGCCTTTTCTTCTGGCGATCGAGTCGCGGTGATTCTCTTGCGCGTGGAGGAGGACTAGTTGCTACTTTCGCATACGTAGTTGGCCGCGAGGTGGACCAGTATTTCGCGGTCTGATGTCTCCTTTTTCCGCACGACTCACATTTCGATTTTTCGACAGCTATCGTTCGCACGACTAGAGTCTTATTCCTATCAGGGAATTTAGACCTTTCCTGATCTCGCGCGAACACTCGAGCTAAATGGATGAGAACGATAGATGAGGAAATGAAATCGTAGCGTCTCTCCATAATAAACGGGATCTTAAGTTTCGGCGGTAACCTGTTTATGAAACTGTCTAATATCTCGACTTTTTATACTTTTTCTCGGAAGGGATTCCATTATGCGGTTTTGACTATCCATCCATGATGGCCTGTCTCAAATTGCGTATCCTACCTATGTGATCTACAACGTATTCGCTCGATTTCTTATACATGCTACTGAGTAAGCCTCTGTAGTAATTCACAGACCTCGAGGGTTGAAACATTGCCTTTAAGGTCTTTATTAGTTCTTCTGCTATGGTAATCTTTTCTTCTTTTACGACCAAGTAAGCGTGCTTTTCTAATTTAGTATGAATAGTCCGTACTAGAACCTGCTTAGCTTCGGCTGAAGGGATCTCTCCGAAGAGTTCCATGGCTCGTTTACATGCGCGCATAAAGCGAAGAACTGGCATATTGTGGCCGTCGAAGTTAGGTATGCCTTCCGTTATGTCTTTCAATTTGAGCTGTGGCATGTTCAGTCTAGGTGCAGCAATCGGTCTATATTGAAAATGTTGCCTACTTCCCGATTCATTTCCTTTTCATTTTCTTTTCAATTCGTCGAGTTCTCGCCCGAGGTTATCGATACCGAATTGCAAATGTGAATCGCTTCTGGAAGTGCAAGTACAGTCTTCGCAACAGATTGGGTTATGTCTAGAAGAGTGGTTACCGTCGTGTGGTTCGTCGATAATTAAAAATCTATCCCGTTTATCTAAATTTTGTTCGCGGCGAATTAGTAGTTGTTCTATTCTTTTTCTATCTAAAGTAGTATTCTGTTGATCGATATGCCTTTTCATATTGGCTAACTGTTCCCTGAAGGAAGAAATTTCACCCATAACATCTTGAAGGCTTTGTTCGCGATGAAATAACGCGCTTTCGTATGCTCTATTCTCTTTTTCGGTAAGGTTTACATCCGTTAAAGGAGATCCACGTGGCGAAGTCATTTTGCTTGCTTCTGAAGGAAAAGTAGAGAAAACAACAAAAAAGAATTGAAAATATTTTCAACCAATCTTTTCGAGAACTAAAAGGGTATCCCACCACTGCCACCAAATTTTTATTTATATTATAATATGACGTCAACAGTTGGGTTGTGAATGGCTGTCGAGCAATCGAAGTCCCTGCAGCCCGCCAATTATACCAACCTAATCACGTGCATCTTTTTCGGTCAACCCTTTCGGTATCTTACACGAGAGTGAGGGCCCTTTACCTCTTTTTCCTTCACAATAGGACAGTAAAACTGCGCCAGGAAAGATTTACTTTTGACTTACTTATACAATGAAATGATGAGAGAGGCTCCAAATATCGTTTCTCGCGTCTATATCACTTTCGTGGGTGCTTGACTCTGCTACTGATCCTTGAATTGGTTCCCTTTTGTTAACGATAGCTGAGGAATAATAGGGCGAAACAATGCTCAGTATTCGACACGATTTTTTTCTTTTTTACGAATTGATTTATATAGTAAAAAATCGGTGATGGAAATTTACAATGAATAACAAGATTATAAGACTTAAGAATCGTAATTGCTAATTGTAAGGAACTGTTCTTAGCGACCGACTGCAACGAATTGAACTTAACGACTGATTGTGAAGAACTGATGTTAACGACAGATTGCAAAGAACTGAAGTTAACGACAGATTGAAAAGAACTGATCTAGACGGCTAACTGCGATGAATGCATCTAGACAAGTGCAAATGATGAAGTCCTGACTATGAAGTGCTAATGATGAAGTGCTG
>NW_023395870.1:2167500-2172500 GCF_014083535.2 Vespa mandarinia
AAATAATAACAGTAATAGCAAGTATAACAATAATAACAATAATAACAATAATAACAGTAATATCTAAAATAACTATAATTACAATAAAAATAATAATAACAAAAATAACAATAATAACAGTAATACCAATAATAACAATAATAACAATAATAACATTAATGACAATAATAGCAACCATAACAATAATAACAGTAATAACAAAAATAACAATAATAAAAATAATAAAAATAATAGCAGTAATATCTAAAATAACTATAATTACAATAATAACAATAATAACAAAAACAACAATAATTACAATAATAACATAAATAACAATAATATCAATAATAACAATAATAACAATAACAACAATAATAACAATAACAGTAATAATAATAAAAATAATAATAATAGTGATAATAATAATTTTAATAGTTATAATAATAATAATAAAATTAATAATAATAATGATAAAATTAATAAAGATAATAATTATAATATTTATCATAATAATAATAATAATAATAATATTAATAATAATAATAATAATAACAATAGTAATAATAATGGTGATAATAATAATGATAATAACAATAATAACAATAATAAAATAATAACAATAAAAACAATAATAACATTAATAAAAATAATAACAATAATAACAATAATAACAGTAATAAAAATAGTAACAATAATAACAATAATAACATTTATAACAATAATAACAATAATAATAAAATTGCAATAATAAAAATAATGAGAATAATAGCAATAATAACAATAATAACAATAAATACAGGAATAATCATAATAGCAATAATAGCAATAATACCAATAACAACAACAATAATAATAATAATAATACTAATAATAAAAATAATGATAATAATAATAATAACAGTAATCACAAAAATTACAATAATAACACTAATAACAATAATAACAATAATAACAATAATAAATATTGTAACAGTAATAACAATAATTAGAATAATAACAATAATAACAATAATGAAAATAATAGCAATAATAACAATAATAACAGTAATAACAACAGTAACAATAATAACAATGATAAAAATAGTAACAATATTAACAATAAATACATTAATAATAATACTAGCAGTAGTAACAAAAATAAAAATAATAACAGTAATAACAATAATGACAATAATAGCAATAGTAACAATATTAACAATAATAAAAATAATATCAATAATAACAATAATAAAATTGAGAACAAAAATAATAATATTAACAATAATAACAATCATAACAATAATAACAATAATAAAAATTGTAACAGTAATAACAATAATTAGAATAATAACAATAATAAAAATAATGACAAAAATAACAATAGTAAAAATAATGACAATAATAACAATAATTACAAAATTACAATAATAACAATAATGACAATAATAAAAATAATTACAAAATTACACTAATAACAATAATGACAATAATAGCAATAATAACAATAATAACAGTAATAACAATAATAAATATAATAATAATAATAATAATAATAATAATAATAATAATAATAATAATAATAATAATAATAATAATAATAATAATAATTGTAATAATAATAATAAACATAATATTAATAGTTATAATATTAATAATAATAATATTAATAATAATAATAATAATAATAATAATAATAATAATGGTGTAAATAATAATGATAATAATAATAATAACAATAATAACAATAATAACATTAATAACAATAATAGCAATAATAACATTAATAAAAATAGTAACACTAATAACAATATTTACCATAATAACAACAATAACAATTATAACAATAATAACAATAATAACAATAATAACAAAATTACAATAATAACAATGAATAAAATAATATCAATAATAACAATAATAACAATAGTAACAATAATAACAATTATAGCAATAATAGCAATAATAACAATAATAATAATAATAATAATAATAATTTTAATAATAATAATAATAATAATAATAATAATAATAATAATAATAATTGTGTAAATAATAATGAAAATAATAATAATAACAATAATAACAATAATAACATTAATAACAATAATAGCAATAATAACATTAATAAAAATAGTAACACTAATAACAATATTTACCATAATAACAATAATAACAATAATAACAATTATAACAATGATAACAATAATAACAATAATAACAATAATAACTATAATAACATTAATAACAATAATATAAATTTTAACAATAATATCAATAATTACAATAATAACAATAATAAGACAATAAGAATAATAACAATAATGACAATAATAACAATAATAACAAGATTACAATAATAACAATAATAACAATAATAGCAATAATAACAATAATAACAATAATATCAGTAATAACAGTAAAAACAATAATGAAAATAATAACAATAATAACAATAATTACATTAATAACAAGAATAACTATGATAGCAATAAAAGCAATAATAACAATAACAATAATAACAATAATAATAATGATAATAATAATAATAATTTTAATAGTAATAATAATAATTATAATAATAATATTAATAATAATAATAATAACAATGAAAATAATAATGATGATAATAATAATGATAATAATAATAATAACAATAATAACAGTAATAACATTAGTGACAATAATAACAATAATAAAAATAGTAACAATATTAACAATAAATACAATAAGAACAATAATAGCAATAATAACAATAATATCAAAATTACAATAATAACAGTAATTACAGTAATAGCAATAATAACAATAAAAAAAATAATAACAATATTAACAATAATAAAAATAATAGCAATAATTGCAATTATAACAATAATGATAATAATGATATTACTAATAATAATAATAATTTTAATATTAATAATAATAATTATAATAATAATATTAATATTAATGATAATAACAATAATAATAATAATGGTGAAAATTATAATGATGATAATAATATTAACAATAATAACAATAATAACAATATTGACAATAATAGCAATTAGATCAATAATAACAATAATAACAATTATAGCAATAATAGTAATAATAATAATAACATTAATAATAATAATAATAATAATAATAATAATAGTGATCTTAATAATTTTAATAGTTATCACAATAATAATAATAATAATATAAATAATAATAATAATAATAGTAACAATAATAATAATAATGGTGATAATAATAATGACAATAATAATATTAATGATAATAATAATAATAATAACAATAATAATAATAATGGTGATAATAATAATGATAATAATAATAACAACAATAATAAAATAATAACAACAATAACAATAATAACATTAATAACAATAATAACAATAATAACAATAATAACAATAATAACAATAATAAAAATAGTAACAATAATAACAATAATCACATTAATAACAGTAATAACTGTAATAACAAAAATAACAATAATAACAATAATGACATTAATAACAATAATTAAAATAATAGCAATAATAACAATAATAACAGTAATAACAATAATAACAATAATAGCAATAATTACAATTACAACAATAATAGCAATAACAGTAATAATAATAATAATAATAATAATAATAATAGAGATATTAATAATTTTAATAGTTATAATAGTAATAATAATATTAATAATAATAATGATAATAATAATAATAATAATAATTTTAATATTTATTATAATAATAATAATAATAATATTATTAATAATAATAATAATAACAATAATAATAATAATGGTGATAATAATAAAGATAATAATAATTATAACAATTATAAAGTAATAACAATAATAGCAATACTAACATTAATAATAATAATAACAATAATAAAAATAGTAACAATAATAACAATAATAACATTAATAAAAATAATAACAATAATAACAATAAAGGCAATAATAAAAATAGTAAAAATAATAAAAATGATTATAATAATAACAATAATAACAATAATAACAAAAATAACAATAATAACAATAATAACAATAAAAACAGAATTACATCAATGACAATGATGACAATAATAGCTATAATAATAATAATAACAATAATATCAATAATAGCAATAATAGCAATAACAGCAATAATGACAATAACAATAATAATAATATTAATAATAATAATAATAATAACAATAATAATTTTAATAGTATTAATAATAATAATAATAATTATATTAATAATAATAATATTGTTGATAATAATAATGATAATAATAATAATAACAATAATAGCAATAATAACAATAATAAAAACAGTAACAATAATAGCAATAATATCAATAACAATAATAATAATAATAACAATAATAATATTAATAATAATAATAATAATAATAATAATAATAATTATAATAATAAGAATAATAATAATAATTTTAATAGTAATAATAATAATAATAATAATAACAATAATAATAACAATAATAACAATAATAACATTAATAACAATAATAACAATAATAACATTAATAACAATAACAGCAATATTAACTATAAAACAATAATATCAATAATATCAATAATAACAATAATAACAATAATAGTAACAATAGTAATAACAATATTAAAAATAATAATAACAATAACAATAACAATGACAATAACAATATTAATAATAACAATAACAATAACAATTATAATTACAATAACACTTACAATAATAATAACAATAACAATAATAATAATAACAAAGGAAACAATAAAAATAATAATAACAACCACAAAAATAATAATAACAACAATAACAATAAAAATAATAATAACAATAATAGGAACAATAATAATTAAAATAAGAATAACAATAATAATAACAATATCAATAACAATAACAATAATAATAACAATAACAATAATAACAATAATAATAACAATAACAATTATAATAACAATAAAAAAAATAATAAGAATAACAATAACAATAATAAAAGTAATTATAACAATAACAATAAAAATAACAATAATAATAATAATAACAATAACAATA
>NW_023395871.1:0-20000 GCF_014083535.2 Vespa mandarinia
TTACAAGATATATAATGACATATTGCTGAATAATAATTCATTGTTTGCTCGATGTATCTTTTGATACTGTCAAAATGTAATGTAATGTAAATATCTATAATGTATATGAAATATATATATATATATATATTATCAAACGATTGTATAAATTCAACGAATACCTATATAATGATAATCATCGACAAAGAGTGACACGGTCGACAGTATTTCCTGTTAAATGTAAAGAGAAAAACAGTGGGAGTATAAGGTTTATCCCTATCCTTGATCAATCATCCTCCCTCTCTTCCACCCTTCCTTCTATCTTTTTACATAGATACATCCCTCAGCAGATACATATGTATATTGAGTTACTCCATCCACTTTACGATCGATTCCGTTCGAGAAGGCGAACAATACCAACGGACACGACCGGTGCCGCGCGCACCGTTCGTCTCGAGGCCATTTTTCTCGTGAAACGTGACAACCTGCTTAGAGAGGAGTCTTACCTCACCGATAGAGAGAAAGAGAGAAAGAGAGACAGAGAGAGAGAGAGACAGAGAGACAGAGAGAGAGAGAGACAGAGAGACAGAGAGAGAGAGAGAGAGAGAGAGAAACGAACGGACTGATATACAGACAGACAGAAAGACAGACAGACAGACAGACAGATAGACAGACGGATGGACAGACGGACGGACAGACGAACGGACGGACGGACGGACGGACGGACGGACGGAGGGACGGAGGGACAGACAGAGAGATAGAGAAAAAGGGGAAAGAGAAAGAGAGACAAGCCCGCATCGTTGGTTACTAGTATAGTCAATGATGATAGCTATTTCACATTGGAACTAACTGATCAATGTATAATACGCGTTCAGGGTATAGAAATTTTTTTTAGCGAAAATTTTCTCTCTTTATTCGACAGATAGAAATAGTAAGAGTAAGAGATAGACAGACAGATTGTGTGTATGTGAGAGAGAGAGAGAGAGAGAGAGAGAGAGAGAGTCTTTTTTATTCCTCTAGAAAAAGAACATAGAGTGTTCAAAGAGAGAGAGAAAGAGACATAGAGATATAGAGAGATAGATAGAGAGAGAGAGAGAGAGAGAGAAGCAACGAGACAGGAAAACGAGCTACCCGCATAAGCAAGCGCAGCACGCGTCATGACGTTTCGCAGCCGGTAAACAAGGAGCCCGAAACGCGAAATCTAACGGGATTTAAAGGTCTACTACTCTTTCTTTCCTTTTTCCTCCTTCCTATATTTGTTTCGAGTCTACATCGTTAACACTTAATAACTCTATTTGTTTGACGTCTTAATCGAAAATCGATTTCTTTTCGTCGTCTAGTTTTCTCTTTCTCTTTTGTTTTCTTTCCTTTTTTTCTCTTTTTTTTTTTTTTGTTGTTTTCTTTTTTCTCAATATCTCTCACGTTCCAACTTAGAGTTCGATCAGACAGAGATTATATGTGGTACTATAGATCTGGATTAATTGTTCTTTTTATTTTTGTTTTTTTTTTCTTTTTTTTTTTTTTTTTTTTTATTTTGTTCTTTCTTTTTCCTTTTTTCATTAGTTCGTGACACTTGTCAGAGATAAATTTATAGATCTCGAGATGATAAATAGAAATGAGATTGATCATATTTAGAGAGAGAGAGAGAGAGAGAGAGAGAGAGAGAGAGAGAGAGAGAGAGAGAGAGTGACTCATTATTTTTTTTTTTTATTCATAATAACATGTTCAAACGATCTCAATTAAATATATAGAAAAACACCCCGTATAATAAATAATGTTCGTGATAATATTTGAGTTAATAATCATAAAAGTATCCTATGTTATACAGGGATTCCCATAAAATCATATAATACACTAAATGTTAATTACCATTATGATAATAAACCATTCATTCCAATGGTAATTAACATTTAAAGTTATAACGGGGTTTAATATTAAAAACCACGTATAATAATTCTACGTTATTGTAATGCAGATCGTTGTAAAACATCAGTTATTATAATGCATAATACAACAGTTATAATACATTATTGTAATATAGAATAAATCATCTAACGCAAATTTTTTCTTCTTCTTCTTCTTCTTCTTTTTCAAGATTTTCGGTATTGATTAATCCACTTTTTATAAGTCAAATTAATCAACCAATCGGCCTTCCTCTCCCCCTTCCCCTCTATACACTCTCCTCCACCTCCAACGATAATAATAGATAATAAACAAAATGATAATAAACACCATGATACTAATGAAAATGTTACTAAATATTACTGTAAAATATTAATAATATTCTATTATGTAAATCAATTCTCCATTATTATAATACACAGATCGATGTGGAAACAGTATAAATGTGTCTTTTGTTTTTTTTTTATTTTTTTATTTTTTTTTATTTTTTTTATCTCGAAATTGATTTAATCCATTTCCGTACTCCCTCTGCCTCTCTCTTCCCCCCACCCCTCATTCGCCCCTCCCGCCGTCATTCCATCCCCGTCCATAATAATGGATAATAAAAAGTAATAAAATGATAATAAATGATGAGTAAATAATAAAAAAAAAAAATAAATAAATAAAATAAAATAACGATAAATGACGATTAGTTAGAAAAGGAAAAATAATAGGGGGCGAAAAGAAAAAAAATTAAATAAAATAAATGATAAACGACGATAAATTAAGAAAGAAAGAAAAAAGAAAGAAGAAGAAGAAGAAGAAGAAGAAAAAGAAAAAGGAAGAAAAAGAAACATAACGCGATACTGGCGAATGAAGAAAAGAAGAAAAAAAAAGAAAAAGAGAAAAAAAAGAAAAGAATCTATAAAATTTAATTAATAATTTCTAACAATAACAATATAGAATCGTCATTATAACAAATACGAATATTGTAATGGCGTTAAAAGGGTTTGTCAGTTAGATAGATAAATAGGTGATAGATATTCATACGCGTAATCATTTTGCAAATTTCACGATCTGACATAACCTTGATATTTCTCGATGACATGTACTATACTAACAGAGCAACTAGTCTCTACGGTTTTTTTTCTTTTTTCTTTTTTTTTTTTTTTTTTTTTTTTCTATGGCAGGTCGATGCTCGAGCGTTGTAATGCCCTGCCCGCCGACGACTTAGAAGGCGAGCAACGCGCTGTCACGGCAGGCCTACTTCGTCGCGCTTAACGGAAGTCTCTTGACCAATCAATCGGTCGATTCTTGGTCAACGGGTCAGTGATTAAAAGGAGGAGAAACGTTAACGTGCGATCGACGACTAGTATGTCGTTCGAATCTTCGATTAATCTCACCTCTCGAAAGGTATTCAGAATTTTCGATCATTACATATTATAAATAGACAAATATCACACATACAAACATAAACAGAAACGCACACACAAACACACACACACACACACACACGCACACACACATATATATGTATGAGCCGTTCATAAGTCAAAACTTAATTAATTAACTTTATTTCTTTTTTGGAATCTTTTTAAAATTCAAATTTCAAAGCACCTGACGATATATTTATACTTTCATCTTCTTATTTCTTTTTTCTCACTTTTAAAAAAATTTCACTTTTTATATTTCATAATAAATTTACATAATTTACGTTATTTAATATCATCAGATGAAAAACATTGTTTTGGACATCTAATAAGGAATAATTTATCACAGAGATCAATCTGATTAATCTCTTTGGTATAATTTAAATCGTGTATATATGATGGAAATAATGTCATTATAAATGCAACAACAAAACTGCAATACGTTCTACAATGTTTATATTTGAATTTATATGTTATTAAAGGGAATATTAAAATGAAATAATTATATTATTTCATTTCATTTATTTTAATTATTTGTATTACGTAGTTAATTGATTAGCCAAGTCAACCACTATATATACATATATGTATTAAATATTACACATAATGTATATATTGTACATAGAATATTTATATTAGATGAACTCTTTAATAACATATTAATGCTCTTTAAAGGAGCTCTTTCTTTAATTTTATTTATTTAAGCGTTTAATCTTATTTCTAATCTTATGAGTTTTACGTTTCACGTAACATGACAATCTTTTGTCAAAGAAATTTTTTCAAATACTCTTTTTTCGTGTATCAATGAAAATCTACTATTAATCGTAATAATTGATTCGATTAGGAAAAATTATAAATGAATTAAAAAAAATTGTATCGTATGATAGATTTTTAAAAACATTCTAAAGACGATGAATATCTTTAGAACGTAGAACTTCGAATATCGAACTACGACTTTGAACAATGAAATATTAAAATTATCAGATGAAATTATGATAGTACAAATGATAATACAATGATAATACTATTCTAATACATCGATATCAAGCTCATTATGAAATTATTTCATTAGACGAATAATTCATATGAAAAAAAAAAAAAAAAAAATAAATAAATTGAATTATTCATTCGTAAATATTTAATATATACCATAAGGTATATATCATGATATAACATAATAATAATTTAACATGATTTGTAATAATAATTTTTTTCTAATATACTCTCTAACGATAATTGCAAATAAATGAATGAATGACTGGAATGAATGAGTAGAACACGGGATGACAATTATTATTCTCATATCTGTTTTAATTAAAAGATGAAACGAAGGAAAAAAAAGAAGTACGAAGAAAGAAAAACAAAAGAAATAAATAAATTACATTGCGAGTGAATGAAAAATTACAAATTGGGATGGACGATAGTATTACATAGATACTTACATATTTCCTTTAGTAATCGTAATAATTATCATTTGTAATGTAGAAATATTACATTTATTGATCTAGAAACAAAAAATCTACGTATATATGATATTCTTCGAATAAGAAAAAAAAAAAAAAGAAAAATTAAAAAAAAAAAAAAAGATAAAAAAATAACAACAACAACAACGATAATAATAATAATAATAATAATAACAAATTAAATATATCACAAATAAAAAGAATATTGATTCTGTAAAAAGGGATGGAATCGTGAAATGAGAGAAGGATGTAAGAAAAAAAAAAATCAGGATAATTCGTCTAGGTGTGTATTTGAGAGAGTGAGAAAGATGATGCGAACGGAATAAGGTTGGAGGGGAAAGGGGGTAGCAGTGGTAGAATAGTGGTGGAGAAGAGTGCAGGGGGATGTACGGTCGAAGGTGCATGATTGAAGTCAAGGGTAGATCCGGCACCCTCGTTAACAATGAACTAATAAAACTAAACGCGCATAGAACTGACTAGTAATATATACATATATATATATATATATTTTTTTTTCCACACCCGCCGTGTATCCCACCCAACGCGGGATTAATTATCTAATGTGGCAGCAACATCTGTCACTTCTTCATCATCATCATCGCGACCGCGCCTTTATGCCATGCTGTATCATACTCTCCGACTTGTACGTTCTCTTCGTCCCTTGGTGACTTTAAAACTTCAATCTCAAAGGTGAACGACCCTTTTATATAAGTATATATATATATATATATATATATATATATATATATATATGTATATGCTTCTATATATAGAATAATAACTTCTAAAGGATTTGTATAATTATTTAGATATAGAATATATGTGTGTATGTGTGTATATATTTCTAATAATTTTTATTTAAATTTTATTAGTTTATCAATATGAATGAATAATAAGAGGAATATATTATTATCTATTAATACCATATGTTGAATATTATTATGGTACGACTTAACTATTAATTATTATCAATACTATCACTACAGTACTACAATACTAGAGTATAAAAAAAAAAAAAAAAAAAAAAAAAAAAAAAAAAAAAAACAAGAAAACGAAATACATGCGTTGGTACTTTAAAGTGTTACATATATACGTACATGACGTTACAGAGACTTAATGGGCCAGAAATAACGAGGTAAGACAGATAATCATTAACCAGAAATAAAGAGAGAAAAAAAAAGAAAGAGAGAAAGAGATAAAAGAGGGTAAATTCATTGGTCGAACTTTAATAGTAACATCAGTAAGAGGTGACGATAAGAGGGTATTAGAATGAAAGTTTTAGTGGAACGTAACGATAAAAATCTACTACGCGAGTCTCTTCACCCTTTTACCCCTTTTGCCCACCCTACCTTTTTTCCCACCCCCTCACCCTCCTCCTCCTCCTCCTCCTGATCCTCCACCTCTTATTCCTCACGGTTGAACGTGACCTACACGTCGCTGGCACGACTTAAAGATCCCCAGTTAAGCATAGCCCTTGTGTGCCACGCTCGATATTATTACTTGAATCGATTGCAACGAGGTATTATCGCGTGGTATATATTATATGGCATCGTCATCTCGCATTATATACTGTACGGGCGAGTACCACCGATATTATGTTGTTTAGGACTAACTGTAACGCTTATTTCATTTTACAATCGACTAAGCGCGTCTTTCCATGAGACCGATATTCCTTCTCTCTTTTTCTCTTTCTCTTTTTCTGGCTCTCTCTCTCTCTCTCTTACTCTCTCTCTCTCTCTCTCTCTCTCTCTCTCTCTCTCTCTCTCTCTCTCTCTCTCTCTCTCTCTCTCTCTCTTTCTTTCTCCTCCAAAGCCGATTGACCGACGCGTTAAGTAAAGCGATAAGTGGTACGAGTTGCTTTCTAATATGCCTCCCAAGAATCTTTATGTATCTATATTATATTGTTATTATTATTATTATTGTTATTATTATTACTATTCTTTTCTCTCTTTCTATTTTAAGTAGAAAACAAAAAAGAAAAAAGAAAAAGAAGAAATTAAACATTTCTATATCGCATATAATATAAATTATCATTAATATCATTTGTAATCATCAAATTATACACCAATCTGATTATATCAATCCAATCTTATTATACTATATAATACCGATCTTAAATACTGATCTAATCGTATTACATTGTTACATTTAATCGTAGTGCATTTAAATGACAAAGATTTAAAGATATAAACGATTAATGGAAAGAGAGAGAGAGAGAGAGAGAGAGAGAGAGAGAGAGAGAGAGAGAGGAAAAAAGGAAAAATAAAAAAATAAAAAAAAATAAAAAAAAAGAAGAAGAGAAAGAAAAACCGACAATAACAACAAAACAACACTATCAATAACCAACTGAACATAATTATCGCATATCGTCAATTGTCGAAAAGCTAATACTATAGGAAAAGAAAAAAAACAAAAAAAAAAGAAAAAAAAGAGAAAAAAAAAGACGAAACAATATTATCAAAATTACAATCTAAATAAAACCCTGAAAAATGAATTTTGATTAAATATCGTTATTCCCCGTAGGATTTCTATCAAAGGCGAGGTATATCAGAGGAATTAAAAGAAAAAAAAAGAAAAAAAAAAAAAAAAAAAAAAAAAAAAAAGAAAAAAATAAAGAGAGAAAAAAAAAGAAAGAAAGAAAAAAAAAACAACGAAGGCCATCCACCTACATGCGTCGGCGTGCCTTTTAAAATAAACGAACTCTATATAAGTATGTACATATATATTGTATGTATGTATGTATGTATGTGTATCTCTTTCTTTCGCACTACAGACAAGTAGTTTGGTGAGTCTCTCTCTCTCTCTCTTTCTCTCTCTCTCTCGTAAAGGCCGAAAGTTCCTTAGCCAGTTTTTCGCTCTCTACTTTACTCTCTCTCTCTCTCTCTCTCTCTCTCTCTCTTTCTATCTTTCTTTCTTATTCTCTTCGTCTTCTTGAAGAAGGTTCCTTTGGTAGCGTGGTGCCACGCACCCTGACATTATCTCCCGGTTTATTATATAGGTACCTGGTGGCACGCGCCATGCGCTCTGGCCTCGGTAACAGCTGCTCTCCTCTTGCCGAAGAAGAACCGGAGGTGGATGAATAAAGTGAGAGGCACACCTTGCTGCAGACGCGTGCCGGCAGCTTTTCAAGATGTGAGATCCTCCGTCTGTCTGGGCCGTTGCTCCCATATTCTTCTTCCTATCCTATCTTCTTTAAGGAATCGAATATCTAAGGATTAAAACTGGTGGACATTAATAACAAGAGAGAAAGAGAGAGAGAGAG
This sequence comes from Vespa mandarinia, assembly GCF_014083535.2. NCBI lineage: Eukaryota > Metazoa > Arthropoda > Insecta > Hymenoptera > Vespidae > Vespa > Vespa mandarinia. The sequence continues at coordinate 8,016 of NW_023395871.1, forward strand.
AGAGAGAGAGAGAGATTTTATATCTTTTTCAATATATTTATAGTTACTAAGATATCGAGATCTCAAGATCATGATGAAGATCGAGATGGATCGTATGCATATGCACACATACAGACATACATGTATATATTTTCACTCCCTCTATCTTTTTCTCTCTCTCTCTTTTTCTGTCTCTCTCTCTTTTTTTTTTCTTTTTTTTTTTTTTTTCTTTCTTTCTTTCTTAAAACATTCATACTCGTTTTTATTCATTAACCGTATCTCTTCATCGACTGATCATAATATTAACATGAAAATTATATCAAGAATTTTTCCCATATAACAGGAACAACACTACTAATGCGGATTAAACAGATGGATATTAATATTAAAAAAAAAAAAAACAAAAAAAAAAAAAGAACAAAGAAAAAAAGCTTTCTATTTGTTGAATCAATATTTTCCAATGACTTTTAATAAGTATATGAAATAAATGATTCGTATTTATAATCAATTATCGATACGTGGATATTAGTGATTCAGTGTAACAAAGATCTTTACAAAAATCTGTTGTTACTATAATTAAAATATTTGTAAATATAATAATTTGTCCAATAGTTTACAATGAACGATTAGTATTTTTTTTTTAGAAATAAAACCCAAACGTAAAAATCTGACACTTTTGTTATTTATAATGAATAATTATATTACGTTACGTTATTTTATTAGAAAAAACAATGATCGAAATATTTATACATAATGATCGTTTAATTTTACAAAATATTTATTATTATCAGAAATGAAACATTTTTTTGTCTTTTTTTCTTTTTCTTTTTTTTTTTTTTTTTTAAACGACACCTTTCTTTCTTTCTTTCTTTTGAACAAGAACACAAAAAAACAAGATCAACCAACGAACGTTAATAAATTTCAACGAGTTAAAACAAGAAAAGAAAAAAAGAAAGAAAAAAGAAAAAAAAAAAAGAAGTAAAAAAGCAAACTAAAAAGGAAAGAAATAAAAAGAAATGATACTTGATTATTCGAATTGATTATTCGACGAAGGACTTTAGATTACCTACAGCATCACTTTCGATTATCTACAGCATCACTTTTTGATCTTCTTACAATCTTTCACAAGCACCACACGAGATATATATTTATCTATATATACGTGTATATATATATATATACATATATATATATCTCTCTTTTTATCTATCTATCTTTCTCTCTTCTTCGAGATGTATGCGAGCAGCGTACATCTGCAACTTACCACACTACTCTCCGAACTCGTGAGCATCTTGCAGATGTGGAATTCGTGTGGTTGAGAGTGTGTAAGAGTTAGAGAACGTTCTTGTTCGCCTGCGAGGTGTATTCATCTTTGGAGCATATAGAGTGCTGGCACCTGCTACTCGGAGTTAACAACCAACAAAGACTATTCGTGAGTCTTCAAAAAAAAATTTTGTTTTTTATATATACCCATATACATATATATATATATATATATATATATATATATATATATATATATTAAAAATTTAGTAACATCATTTTTAAAATGATGTTAAGATTTTGAAAGAAATGACATTATCAAATCTTTTTCTTCTCGTTTCTATTTTCTTTCTTTCTTTCTTTCTTTCTTTCGTTCTTTCTTCTTTAAATCATCGTTTTTCGATCTAACGAAAAAGAACATACGTCGTAAGAAATTTCATGTATATTTAATGATTTTTCGATGGAAATGTATAAGAAGAAAAAAAAAAAAAAGAAAAAGAAAAAAAAAAAAAGAAAAGGAAGAAAGAAAAAATTTTGCCGAACAACAATTTTCCTCTTCATAACGATATTAGATTTGTGTTTGACGTTTATGTTCGGGCGCGTGTGTAGAAAGAGAGACGCAGAAACGATAAAAAATAAAATGGATAAATGTACCACCCGATATTATATATGTACAATGAATCGACTTATTCCAAAGCACATAGGTATTTCCTCGTGGTTGGATGTTACTGACAATAACTGACTGATCGAAAGAAGGCAGCTGGACCTTCTTCGAGTCATCTGCCTCTGTAGCTCGCGATGCGATAACTATCCCCCTTCTCGTTTCGAGCAACATTAATGGATATTTATTATCAGCATCAAAGGTGGGTACTGAAAAAGACAGCTGACTCAGAAAATACCGTGGCTGATCACCGACGAATGATGCTTTCGAAAATCGTCATATGAGAGAGACAGAGAGACAGAGAGAAAGAGAGAGAAAGAGAGAGAAAGAGATACCTTAACTAGCTGTCAGACAAACTCGATTTCTTTTGAAAATCATCACCTACTTTCCTCCCCACCCCATCCCAACCCTCTCCTTTTTTCTTACTCGTGAAAATAGACAAATATTATTGCTACAATAAAATGAAATAATGTATGATAATATTGTTTCTTTTTTTTCCTTTTCTTTTCTTGTATATATCCATTTATATGTCCAAGAAATATCATAAATTTTAATATGTACAATATGTTTTGAATTCGATCAGTAAACAACAACATCTAAGATAAATCATTATATTATCGTAAATTAAAGTTTATTAAGTAAATTAAATTAAATTAAAGAAATATATATATATATATATATATATATATATATATATTTTGTCACGGGTTATTCTCTAAAAATATATTTTAAATTATAAAAAAGAATTATTTTTCCTTCATATTTTTCTTTTGTTTTGTTTTTATTTTGACGAGGATAAATATAATTATAATAATTACTTTTTCTTTTTCTTCTTTTTTTTTTATTATTCAGTCATACATATAATACAATCAAAAGTTTTATCCAAAAAAAGTTCGATAACTTTCATCATATCTTATTATAAATGCTGAGTTGATTAAACGTCAAAAAAAAAAAAAAAAAAAAAAAAAAAAAAAAAAAAAAAAAAAAAAAAAAAAAAAAAAAAAAAAAAAAAAAAGAAAGAAAGAAAAAAAGAAAGGAGAAAAAAGAACCGACATATATCGATCGAATTAATAACAATTCCGTAATCACTGACTCGCATATACATGTGTATATATTATCATCAATATATGGATTATATAAATATAGATATAACGGATGTATATAATAATGTTAATATAATTACTAAATGAAAAGAATTTAATCATTGGTTACGAAAGACTAAATGAAGTGACGTAAAATAAATATTTGACCTATACATACACCGCGAAAGATCATCCTCCCTCGCAATCCTATCCTATTCTATTCTATCCTACCCTATACTATATACTTATTCTATATATGTTGTATGTGTTATGTGTATATCGTTGTAAAGGTAACCTGACTATTGAAAAGAGCAGTGTGGGAAGTGTATACAAGTAGAGGGTGAGAAACGAGATGACGATATTATGTCACCCGGAAAGGCGGGAGATGTTCTCTCCTAATAATAATGGTCTCTCTCCCATGATCAGATAGGAAATTGCATAAGGGATGTTTAACGATGGGGTGGGAAGACCCACAAGTTAAATGCCACACTCCTAAATGTCATGGCAGCATCCCTCTAATAGACTGGTACCCATTTACTACCGGCGCCAAAGTAGATTATATACAGATAAATAAATGTTAATACATCCGTGAAATATTCTAAGACATATCTACATATACATATATATATATATATATATATATATATATATAATTTTTTTTTGTCACCTTTTATTTTTTAAAAATATTTTTTTTTTAATTCTAAAAAAGAATTATTTTTCCTCTTTTTTTCTTTTTGCATCTTTTGAAATTAAATGTAATTACAATAATTACTCTTTCTTGTCCGTCATTGTGGACATAATAATGTTTAAATAATTAAAACCGAAACGTTATAATATTATTTCAATACGAAAAAAAAATATATATATGCATATGTATATGTGTGTGTATGTGTGATATATATATCTATTTATCCAAATTGTTTTTATATTTTATTTATTTTTATTTAATTTCACGATAAATTTTTACGCTTTCGATGAATTGTTATAGAAATAAAGAGAAAACAAATTTTTTTTTTCTTTTTTTTTTTTTTTTTTTTTTTTTTTTTTGTTAAAATAAGAAATATAGAAAATAAGAGATAAAACGTTTTGAATTCTACGCCCACAATTCTAACATTAAAAATCTAAATAATATATACATATATATTATTTATATAATACTTTTATTTTGATAATAAGAATTCAATAATAAGAATTACAATAAAGAATTTGAAAGAATTCAATTTAATTATTAAATCATTCGTACGATATACATACTATCTATCCATGTATCCCCATGTATATAGACATGGATATACATACATACATATGTATGTATGTATATAGACAAGTACGTTGACGTATTGAAAAGGAGAGGTCGTAGCTACCAATGTGAAAACGTGTCCACCAAGAGTGGTCGATAACGGGCAAGGAGAGAAAGAGATAGAAAAAGAAAGAGAGAAAAAGACAGACACACAGACAGACAGAGAAAGAGAAAAAGAGAGAGAGAGAGCTCAGAGACAGTAGGATGTTCATTGGACACCGTATATCCTGTTATTCGCTCCGCTACAGAATAACGAGCTCATCGCTAAAATCATAACAACGAATGAATTGTGATTCCATTCGGGTTAACATCTCGTTTCAACTACGCATCCGGTTACAGCCACATCGAAAGTGTTAACCAACCACCACCACCACCACCACCACCATCACCACCACCACCACCACCATCACCACCACCATCAATCGTTGTTCTTCGTACGGCATTTCATGAACGAATGAACAAACGAACGAACGGAAAGATCTTCAGAGTCTCTAATTCGATATAAAGATATAACAATCTTATCTCGTGAAAATGAATTCTTTAATATCAATCGTGTATACGGTTACGTTCTCTTTTAAATCACGGCAATAAGAGACACGCGAGTTATGTAGCGCACGATTAAAAGGGTACACGTTCAATTTTATATATATATATAAATATATACATAAAATCATATACACATGTATGTATTTGCATGTTTACTACAAACGTAAGTAAGTATACATTATCTATATACATATATAGTATGTATGTACGTGTGTGTATATGTGTGTGTGTGTGTGTGTATGTGTAACAATTGAAAATCTTATTCGTATATAATTAATAACAATCGTAGAAAACGTGAAATAAACTAATTATTCGAATTAAATTAACGTTTAATCGATGTTACATTTTTAATTAATTCATTAATTAATCCTCTTGACTCATTTGGAAATATTAGATTTTATAAACGATCGTTATCGTGGTTAATGTATTTATCTATTGTATAGAGAAAAATTATAGAGATCATTATTATTATTATTATTATTATTATTATTATTATTATTATTATTATTATTATTATTATTATTATTATTATTATTATTATTATTAAATTATTTTTATTATATATTTATTATTATGATTCAAGTTTAATAATCGAGAGTTTCGACAAACAATCGACAAACAATCGTGACAAATCGTCTTTACCTGTTTGTCGTCTCAAACGAATCAGTCATTGTTCACCTCAAAGTCGTCCTCGTCGTTGTCGTTGTCGTTGTCAACGTCGTCCTCGTCGTCCTCGTCGTCGTCGTTGTCGTCGTTGTCGTCGTTGTCGTCGTTGTCGTAGTCGTTGTTGTCGTAGTCGAGAGATCGAAATCATAATACGAGCTTGTAACCGTAGGTATGCAGAGCTTGTGGAGGCTAAAGTATTACCGATGACTCAGCCAACGACGTGGAATGTCGCTAATGAGTCGCGCCAGTCAGTCATAAGGCGAAACACGAAGGTCTGCGTCCATTTAACCAAACGCTTTTCCGATTTCATGAGAAAAGTTAACTTCGTATTTACGATCGTTACGAACTAACAAGGAGATAAATAATATTACGAAAATTATTTCAAAACAAATGAAAGAAAATCTAATTCAATGTGTTAAATATACACAAATATATATACATATATATATATATATATCTGTCTAATGATTGGACAAATATCAAATTTTCATCAAAATAAATTAAATATGTTAATATATGTATTATACGTATGTACGATACGTTTGCTGTTAATGAGTTCGCTACTCATTGTATCTAAATAGTTTTAAGCTATATCGATAATGAGATTTTAATGGTGTATATTACAAGAAAAAAAAAAGAAAAAAAAAAGAAAAAAAAATGAAAAAAAAAAAAGAAGAAGAAGAAGAAGAAACGGCAAAGAAACGGCAAAAGAAACGAAACTAACGGCAAGAAAAAACGGTCCGATACGTGACACATTATTTCTTTTTTTTTTTTTTCTCTTTAAAAATGGCGAATGAAATAGTTTAATTTGAATTATACCATTTTTTTTCCACCAAAGTATAGAGTACAATGGGTGGAGGGAGAAAGAAAAAAAAACAATATCGTTATATTATTTCCCTCTCCCTTTCCCCTCCTCCCCCCGCCTTCCCAAAAAAAAAAAATATAATACAACGGCGTATAAAAAAATCTAATTTGAGTTATATTATAGCTGTCTGAAAAATACGTATGTAATATGGCGGCGGGTGGGAGCGAGGGAGGGGGAGCAGGGGAAGGAAACGGTCTATGTCGAATTATAGCCAGAGTTGTCTCAAAAAAAAAAAAAAAAAAAATAAAAAAAAATAAGAAAAAGAAAAAAAAAGAAGAAGAAGAAGAAGAAGAAAAAGGCAGAAAAATGAAACCTGTTCGTGTAAGAGCGGTACCTTGAATTCACGCGAGTAGTACACGTCTATCGTGGGAAACTAGCGTAGTATCTTTCAAGAGCGCTCGTACGTTCTCGTAGTATTAGTGTTTATATACAGATGGTAGAACAATGCATAGGACTGTCGGTGCTCGTTCCGCATTGCTGCCTCTAAGATCATCAGCAGCTGTGTGGCTACTACACTCCTATGCCTATGACTTCTTTTGCACTAACGTAACGTGTCCATGTCCTCTACCTATATTCTCTTAGATATTCAAGCGAGTAGTACTTGGACGATGAGGAGAAAAAAGAAAAAGAAGAAAAAAAAAAAAAAAAACAGAAAAGAAAAAAAAAAGAAGAAAAAGATGAAGAAGGGGAAAGAAAAAAAAAAGGAAAAGAAGAAGAAAGAAATGAGTAGAAGTTATAGAGAAAAAGTCAAAAGGAAAGAAAAAAGTCAAGAAGGATATCAATTGCATTAACCCAAGAATAGAAATTATATATATTTCTTTTCTTTACAATACATCACCAAAGATGGACGAAATAGCGAAAGGATTGACAAAAGAGCGAGCACGTTTTCTTCCAACTTTGTTACGTAACCATCATCAATCTGTTTCCCTCTTAAGAGTTGTAACCTCGATTCCAACGAACATGTCTCTCCATAGGGAACAATGGTTTCATTACGACATTACACAAAACGGGGCGGAGTGTGGATGGTGGGGGGTGGGTTAGAGTAGATGGATGGGTGGGTGGGAGGTGAGGGAAAGGTTGGCAAATGGATGTTGAGAGGTTGGAGGATTGGTAACGTCGACAGCATCAGTAATAGTCACGAGAGATTCTATTTGTCTCTTTGTCCTTTCTTTTCTATTAAATTTTTCACAGAAAAACCTCTGTGTAAACGTTAACACGATTTCCACGAAAAGTCTCATATAGTTTTACGGAAGAGAAAGATAGATAGACAAAGAGAGAGAGAGAGAGAGAGAGAGAGAGAGAGAGAGAGAGAGAGAGAGACAAAGAGGGAGAGAGAGTGAGAGAGGTATTATACGAAGAGGAAAAGAGGAGAGCAAAGCAGAACGAGGCGACGAGCGAGGTCTCTGGGTATTGATCGCACAAGCCGCTGCTGCCTGCCTTGATTTTACTCCGCTCGGAGGAGGACCAATACTGGATGCTATAGTAGTGGTACACGTAACCCATCATATATATATATAGATATATATAGATATATATATATGTGTGTGTGTGTACATATCTATCTATGTATTTCACACATTTGAACGTGAACTATAGGTACTGGATATGTACACACCTCTGGTATACAAGGAATAAGGGATCCAAGCTGTGGGCTCGTTCCCAAACGGAGGATACACGATGTAGGTACTTTTCGTAGCTAAGCAACCTGGATTAGTTCCAGCTGTAACCACACCCTCGGATTGACCAATTTATTATTCATCTAACAGAACGTTCTACACCTCTCTCTCTCTCTCTCTCTCTCTCTTTTCTTCTCTCTCTTTCTCTCTCTCTCTCTCTCTCTACATCTATGTATTGCGCGTTACTATACCGCGTTACTTTTACCAAGCAACGTGGAAAATATAATAAAAAAAAGTTATCGTCGATGTGCCCAATGATTCGAGATGTTTCTTTTTTTTCTTTTTTTTTTTGTCCTTTTTTTGCCCAGAAAGTGACCTATATCATATACGGATAACCTCTCCTATTAATAGAGATATATTAGAGACATATTTTCTAATCTATCGATCATTCTCTATCTAGTGATCAAATAAAAAGATTATCTTTTAACTAGATTATTATTATTATTATTGTCATTATTATTATCATTTTTTATTTTCCTTTTTCTTTGTTCATCTTTATTCATCTTTGTTCGTCCAATTGAAGTTATCATACGTGTAAAAAATTAAGATCCAATCGTCGGAATTAATAAATATAGTATTCGAAGATTAACATAAGTTATAAAGAAAGGAATTGATCTTTAGGTCCTAAGATAGGAAGTAGAAAGGCGAGAAGTCGCGAGGAAGCCTTAATGATCGAACGCTTCTTCCCCGAACACGGGGAATCTGATTCACGAGGCGGCGGTGGCAGAGGGTCGGCCGTACGGGGTTAGGCGGGGGTTGGTCTGTAGGCTAAAGTCAGATCTCCAAGGTTTCATAGGTGTGTTGGGTACAAACGGTTGCCAAGTAACGGCTAGGGAGGCAACCGGTCAATACCTCGCTTCTGCTGCTGGCTTACCTCCGCATGAGCTAAAACGTCACCGGTGGAGAGTTGCTCTCCACCTGTCCCTCCCTTCCTTTTACTTCAAACCTCTCCCTCCCTCCCTCCCTCCCTCCCTCCCACCCTCTCTCTCTCTCTCTTTTTCTCTCTATCTAATCTTTCCTCTCTCACCCTCTCCCCACATGGCTTTCAACGACACCACCAGCAGCAGCCCACCGACATCAACCATCCTCTTTTTTTCCTATCATCGACCTATCGAAGTCCAACGCAAGACCCGTTGACTCGGCCAGAGTCCCTCTAACACGTTCTTGATTTTATCTAACTACGACGAAAATGCGTATCGTTCGTCTAATATATCCTTTAACTCATCTCACTTTTGCAATGTCTCCTGACAAATAACATACGTATACCGAATTGTTCTTATCTTCGATTTTAATCTGTAAGTATCTAAATACGTATTCATTCCTTTCTAACAATGTAACATATATACGTATATATGTATATACGTATATATGTGTATGTAATATCATTCTGATTATGACAAATTTTAATCGGGATGATGGCAAATGTGAAAGCTTATCATCTCTGATCGGCGACCCACTTAATAGAGATAGAAAGGGATAGAGATAGAGAATAGATAAATGGAAAAGAAATAGTAAAAAGAAGCAAACAACTTTATTACCTATTCGAAATCCTCATGAATTTTTTAAAAGATGTAACATCTGTCGATGATAAATCTAAAAATACTATTCTCTTTCTCTCTCTCTCTCTCTCTCTCTCTCTCTCTCTCTCTTCTGAAATAATAAATCTATCTAAAAAAAATAAAAAAAGGAAAACGAAACGAATTCAATTAAAAAAAAAAAAGTTCGAATATAAAACGAGACAAAACAAAAAAGCAAAGGTTACATATACACCCTCGCATGGGAAAAGGGGGACTAAAAAGAGAGAGAAGGAGAGAAAGAGAGAGAGAGAGAGAGAGAAGAAAGATAATAAAAAAAAAAAAAAAGAGAAAAAGAAAAAAAAAGAAAGAAAGAAAAAAAGAAAGCCCTCTGAAAATTTATCTTACTCGTCGCCGGGAATAGTACACACCCAATCCACCCGTCCATCTTCCCACTTCTGTGCTCCTCCTACATATATAGATATACGTTTCCCTAACACGTACATAGACATATGTATACGTAACCATCAACGTCCGTGTGTTGGTGTTTTCCTATCGGTGGCGACAGTCCAGCCACCGAGCTCGTTTCCCGGAACCGCAGTCACGGGACACCCCGTGCAGAGGGGAAGCCCCTGGGACAAGCAAAAGGGGTTGCTCTTCTCTCTTTCTCTCTCTCCTTCCCTCTCTCTCTCTCTCTTTCTCTCTCTCCTTCCCTCTCTCTCTCTCTCTTTCTCTTTCTCTCTCATTGTTCGTCGCTCCTCCCACCACCAGCACCATCCCTTCTGTCTTTCTCCAGCACTCCCTACTCTCTCTCTCTCTCTCTCTCTTTCTCTCTCTCTCTCTCTCTCTTTCTCTCTGTCTCTCTCTCTACTCTTGCTTTCACAGCACCACCCACGCTCACATTGCCACGCGAGAGTACCGCCGTCTATCCGGAGCCATCCTTCCCCTCCGCCCCTCCCCACCTCTCAACAACCCATACCCACGCCCGCCTTGCCCCTTGCTCCCTCTACCCGCTATCCCCACCCCACCCTCATGTCTTTCGTTAGGGAGACGAACGCTAACGTGCACGCTTACACCGCTGTCTACGGCAGCTACCGCGGTTTTCTTTCCTTCTCTCTTTCTCTTTCTCTTTCTCTTTCTCTTTCTCTTCCTTTCTTTCTCTCTTACTTTTTGACTCACGATGACTCTGCAGACTCGCCACCTCTCTCTCTCCCCCCATCTCACTCTCTCTCTCTCTCTCTCTCTCTCTCTCTCTCTCTCTCTCTCTCTCTCTATCTCTATCTCTCTTTTACTCTCTTGACGGCACAGGAAACACCGACGTTAAAACGCCAAAGCTATTATCGGCCGACCCGACCCCTACGCTTATTTTACGAAAGAAAACGGGAGTCCTTCGACGTTAGCGAATCTTTTTCTCGAAATTCGATCGTTCCATTTCGTACGTAGAGTTCGATTCTTTTTTTTTCCTTTCTTTCCTCTTTCCTTCATACCATATATCAATTGGAAAATAGATATTCCATCTAATAACTTTATTTATATGTGATAAAGGAGAACAACGCGCTTACATGGTTTATACATACGTACGCATACATACGTGTAACGCTTTCATTTCATTCATCGATGATGTATATATATATATATATTTTCTAAAAGAACAACACGTTTGCATATGTATCCATATGCATGTGTAAAAGTTATCGATGATATTCATATTTTTTTCATAATAAAAAGCGTATCTACATCGAAAGAAATTATATTACCAATGAGAAAAATTCAGTACACGTCTCGGTATAAGAGTGCGTGCTAATTCGAGAGAGTTTTCTATTTAAAAGGAAAATGTATCTCACGCGAATCCCTCGTCAACGGTCACAGGTTATCCACCACCAACACCAACACCAACACCAACACCATCACCATCACCATCACCAATACTATCATCGCCATCATAAGAAGAAGTAGAAGAAGAAGAAGCCAGGTTACTGTTCTCTCGTTCCAGTATACTCTACTTTTACTATATCCTTCGTTCCTCACCTGCGTTCACCTGTCTTCCGTTTCGTTCGCTCTCTTCGCCAATCGGCTTTTTTCCATTCGGCTCCGACGACGACAACGACGACAACGGCAATTCTTATCGTTCTTATTCCAATTTTGATAATTCTATAACTTTCATTTTATTTATTTATTTTTTATTATTTTTATTTATATTTTTTATTTGTACACACAGATATATATATATATATTTGTTTATTATTTTTATCTCTTTCTTCTTCACTTCTCTTTTCTTTTCTTTTTCTTTTTTTTCCTTTTTTTAATCTTTTTCTTCTTTCTTTTTTTTTCTCTTCCTTCTTTACGAAAAAAAAAAAAAAAAAAAAAGGAAAGAAAAAAAAGAATATCGATTTCTTCGAACAATTCAATTCCATATCCGCTGAATTTGCGCAA
>NW_023395871.1:22500-25000 GCF_014083535.2 Vespa mandarinia
CTTGGTGAAAAAGAGGGAAAGAGAAAGAAAAAACATAGAAAGAGAGAGAAAGAGAGAGAGAGAGATAGGAACGCATTAACGTGCATATAACACGACTCGCGGCCGTGTGTGGGTCCACCTGAGCGAGCAGACGAGTGAGTGAGCACGGAGGAGAAGGTGTCTCACATGGGTGCCTCTGTTCCCTGCAACACGAGTCCCACAGATGGGGGAGACATCCGGGCAGCTGACGTTCAAATGAAACTGACTGACTGACTTCGGCTTAACCGACTCCACATCCTCCTTCGATTAAGGAGAACTACGTCCGGAGAAGTCGTGCCAGAGAGTAGTGAAGATCGTAGGGGGATTTTTATGTACTTTCAATACAATTATTTTATTTCGTTAGATATTGAAAGATCTTTACTCTTAATATTGATCTATCAAATCTAATTTCATTATCTCGTTACATATAAGTACACAAGGGTACAATAATCAAATTCATTACGAAGTTAACGTACGATCATGAAATATCGACGTACTATATTATCTACAAATATAATTATAAATAATCTATCCATTTGATACAATATTATCGTGTATTATTTCTATATATTTTTTGTCTTGTTTATTTCTTTTTCTTTTTTTCTTTTTTTTTTTTTTTCATCCTCATATCATATCGAAATCTTAATAAAATCATTTAACCAACGTTCTCCGATATAAACGTACCTTTGGAGTTTGTTAATTATTTCAATTGTTTCTTCTTCTTTTTTATTAATAAAAAAATATATCGTATCTATAATCTTAATTAAATTTTTTATATATATATATATATATATATATATATATATATATATATATAAGTTAATCATTAGTAGACTTTGTTATTTATGTCTCAATTATTAGAAGTGACACCGGGTATATAAAGATTTTACATATATCGTTCACACGAGTCATAAAATGATCTTTTTTATTTTTTCAACAAACTTTCTATACTTACACGATTTATCATCGAATTTTGTTTGAATTTATTTCGAAATTTATCATCAAAGAGAAGAGATATGATCGTCGAAGAAGATCTTTTGAATCTCACTCTCTCTCTCTCTCTCTCTCTCTCTCTCTCTCTCTCTCTCTCTCTCTCTCTCTTTCGCGATCGTCTTCGAATCCTGCTGAGTATAAAAGGATCATTTTGCCGCTTGTATTACTTTACACTGACGTTTGAAATACGAAAGAAAATCTCCGTAATACGAACTTTGCATCGTCTTACGATCTACACTCGAACGGATATATCGATCTCTCGTAAAGAAAAAAATAGAAGAAGAAAAGGAAGGATAAGAAAAGGAGAAAGATAAAAAGAGAAACTAATAGACTTTCCAAGATATTTTATCGAATCGATAATCGATCGATCTATCGATCGATCAATAATGATGGATCGAAAGAAAGAAATTTTGTAAGAGCAAGTACGATTGAATTCTCGTATTTATCCGACAAAATGGTAAACGTTGATTACCAATGCAACCATTGTGAGTGCTTCTCTATTTTTCTCTTTTAAAAGACTATTGTTTGATTAGCTCACGCAAAAGAAACCCGATAGAAACGGCTAATCGGTACGAGTGGGTCATCTCAATTGCTACATGTATGTTCAGCGAGAAAGACAGAGAGAGAGAGAGAGAGATAGAGAGAGAGAGAGAGAGAAAAAGGGAGATAGAGTGGGAGAGAGAGAGAGAGAGAGAGAGAGAAAGAAAGAGAGAGAGAGATCTGTTTCGCTAATCCAACATGGAGAATCTAAAAAGAATGAGCGCGATTGAATCTAAAAAAAAGAAGAAGGAGATTAAAACGGATTTATTAACAAAAGAAGAAAAAAAAAAAAAAGAAAGAAAAGAAGAAAAAAGATCGAACTATAACTAAATAAAAACAAATTAGAAACCTTGATAGCCTATCTAATCTGCAATCCAAACAAAATAATATTGACGATCCAAAAGGAGAGGAAAAAAAGAGAGAGAGAGAGAGAGAGAGAGATATATATATATATATATATATATATATATATATAAGGAGAGAGAGAGAGAGAGAGAAAGATGGAGAACCACTTAGCCGATTAAAATGTACAATTTCACGGTTTCGCGAATATTCCAAAGGCGTACACAAGTTCAAAAGAGGAAGAAATGAGGAAACAAAGAGAGAGATAGAGAGAGAGAGATAGGGGGAGAGAGAGAGAGAGAGAGAGAGTAGAAAAAGATAGAAAAGAGTAAAGAACGACGGTTTCAGGATAACATTTTGCTACGGGCGCAGGATACCGAAGTGGTGTTAGAGATGGAGTGCGCCATTTGCGAGAGGGGAGAAAAGAGGAAGGTGCGCGCGTGCACGCTCGAACGCGACAAGGAAAGAGAGAGAGAGAGAGTGAGTGAGAGAGAGAAGAGAGAGAGAGAGAGAGAGAGAGAGAGAGAGAGAGAGAGAGAGAGAAAGAGAGAGATGGTAGGAAAAGAACAAAAGTAGTGGGGAGTGATCCGAGGAGGATCAGAGACTG
>NW_023395871.1:27500-40000 GCF_014083535.2 Vespa mandarinia
TCTCATCCATAATAATTCTCGATTAACATTAAATACATAGGTAGGTACTTACTTTAATGAGAGAGAAAGAGAGAGAGAGAGAGAGAGGACCTCTTCGCGTATTGTGTTAAATTAATGAATTAATTTATTAATAATTAAATAATAATAATAATGAACAATAAAATATATTGAAAAATAATCCTTGATAGAGATCTTTCTATCCTGTATTATTTAGCAGAATTAAAGTTGACAATAATGATCTTTATAAATGTTATTATATGTTCTAAACGCCATGTTAAATTGTTAAATTATGAAATGTAATTGATGATTAATATAAAAATATCCTAAGTGTAACACCTGTACAACTTGATTTAATTAATTAATGCTTAAAGTTAACTCTGAAATGCACAGGTATACATATAACCTTAGATAAGAGAGTCAAAATCAATAATATCTCGAAACAGGAATCGGAATATGTTTTCACCTACATATGTATATATATATATATATATATGTATATATATATATATATATATTTATATATACATCGACGAGCCACGCTCCACTACGGATAACGCAATTGATAATTTTCTCCGTTCTTCTTTCTCTCGATGAGAAATCTATAATTTCGTTGGATACTCTGATCAACGTTACGCCCATTACTACTTTATTCATACGTTGCGAGCCTATCTCCGTTCATTCCTGAATTGTCCCTGTATATGTTACGAGTGTCAGAGGTTCTCCGTGAAAAAAAAAAACAAAAAAAAGAAAAGAAAAAAAAAGAAAAAATAAATAAATAAATTAATTAATTAATTTAAAAAATATATATATATCGATTATAAAATCGTGAATATTACAACCCTTATCTTGGTACTGATACTACTTAAAATAATCATTAAAAAAAAAAAAAAAAAATATATATATATACACATCATTAATTAAATGACGTTTACTTAAAAAAAAAATGAAGTAATATAAAAGTAACAAAATATAATCGATATAATAAATGACAATGAAAGGAAGTACGTACATATATATTACATATGCATTAGGTAAAGAAAGAAAGAAAGAAAGAAATAAAGAGAGAAAAATAAAAAGAATGAAAAAAGAATATTTTTCATTCGTAACTTTCAAAGGAGAACCTCTGTCCTACTCTTATAGTGATTATCGTTTAGCGGATAGTCGCGAGTTACGATGGCAATACGGGAAATGCTACACTCATCCACCCTGGCCAGGCAGAACGACCGTTACATTGTAAGTTCTCGCTGACTATACATATTCTCTCTTCTGCATCAATGGCCCGGCCCCCCGGGCCCGGCCGGCCGGTCGGTCGGTCGGTCGGTCGGCCAAGTGGTGATATCGGAAAGTAGAAAGAACACTGAAAAAAATCCGTAAACAGGAACGATCGATATATTTCTTATTTCTCGGATGAATTCGATTGTTTTCAAAGAACTAAATCTTTTAAATTACAAAAGTTTAATCGATTAAAATAAACATTTACACATCATTTTTAACGTCGCCATAATATATTATTAATTTCCAATTGTCTCGTCATTTTCATCTCTCTTAATCTCTATATTTTTTATGAACCTTACGACTTCGAACTTGTAAAAGAAAGAAAGAAAAAGAAATAGGAAAAAAGAAATACATAGAAAAAAAAAGAACATTCATCGACCGGAAGTAAGTGATATCGTAATGTTCGAGTTCCGGGGCAAATGGAAGTATACATAAGTTCTACGCATATATGTGCAAACGGGTTGTTAAATGTAAATAGGAAAGGGATAAAGATAGAGGGAGAAAGAGATACGTAGATGGATAGATAAATAGAGAGAGAGAGAGAGAGAGAAAGAGAGAGAAAAAAAAAGAGAAAAAGAAAGAAGTAAGGGAGAGCAGCTTATACTTTCTTAGCAAGCGATTCAATAAATCGATCACGTAAAAGAAACGGTGCCGAGGTTTTTGCATATTCAACATTCATTTATTAGCACGAGAACTTATATTTCTTAAAAATGTTCATTTCGTAAGAGACCGATCGTGTCGCATCATCGATATCGATCTGATAAAAATAATTTTTATTCTTTCGACAAGAAACGTTCGTTTCGATTTCAAAGATACCAAGTGATATTACTGATGATGACGATGACAATGACGATGATGATGCTGATGATGATGATGATGATGATGATGATGATGATTAGATCGACTAAATCGTATAAACAAATCGTTAGAAACAATTCTTGATAGAGTAAGTATATAGGCTAGACAAATGCGAGTTCGTTGATATGTAAAATTTCTCAAGAGATGAAGAAAAATCATTATTATCGTGATGATCGATGTCGGATCTATCGTTAGCTTTCCCGATATCATTTCTCCTTTCCCAAATAAGAAAGCTTCGGTAAAGCTCGGGCGCCGATCACGATCTCACCGCATCGAAAATCACTCGGCGGTCCTGGTGATTGTATTAATTCACTTGACGGAATACAGAATACGGGACGCAGAGTGTATACAGATGCCCGGACTCTCCAGTGTGTGGATGTGTATTGTCTTCTCGGCTCCTTTCTCGCATTAGCATAAGAATTCAGCGTGTACCTGATGCGCCTATCAATCGGCTCACGATGAATCAAGAACTTAAATCTTGCACCATGATCAAGCCGACGCTCGAATGTTGAAATATCGTCATGATCGATCGAAATTTTAGCCACGTTGATGTGTACGTAAAAAAGAAAACACACCACTAAAAAAGAAGAAGAAGAAGAAGAAGAAGAAAAAAAAAAAAAGAAAGAAAAGAAAAGAAAAAAAAGTAAAAAGAAAATCAAAAGAACAGAAAGAAACAAAAAAAAAATCCTCCGAAAAAGACAGAGAAAAAGAAGAAAACGATCGGAAGGCAAAGAAAAATGAACCGCGCGGTGTACCCACCCACCGTCGCCTCCCCTCCATCCTCGTCAACCACCCACCTATCCTCCTCCCCCACCCAACAACAATCTCAGACGATTACTCCTCTACCATCGCGAATCTTACTTTCCAGGAAAAATGATTACGTTTCGGTTCTCGGTCTCTTTCTCTTTATCGCAAGCTCATTCCTAAGATGATGTCGTAACAGCGAGTTTAAAGAGTAACGTGTGTTACTCCTAATGATTACCTTGTTACTACTGATTTTCTGAAACGCATACATACGTACATACGTACATATGTATATATATATGCATTCGCTCGATTTCAAAATATTTTTATACGTGTGTTTTTATATGTATATGTATATATATATATATATATATATATATATATATATATATATATATAATAGAGGAATTACATAGATATATATATATATATATATTTATATAATAAAGATTATATACATACATATCACGGAGGATTATACATACACACATATATATGTGTGTGTGTGTGTGTGTTTGTGTATATATATATGTATATATGTAATACAAATTACACATTGTGGGAGAATAACAAAAGTCGACGACACGGTAATCCCTCGTATATATGTAACTTATTTACATCGAAATCGAAAATTTTCTCTAAATATAAACAAAATTCCATAATATATATAATTACTGATTCTTAATGATAACTTAATAAAAGGATTTCATAAAACTAAATGGATATATAATTATTTTAATTTTTATAAGTCGCAGCATCCAATAGAAAAAAATTTTCCAATGAACGAATACCATGCGATATCACAATTCTACTCAAAAAGAAAGGAGAGAAAAAGAAAGAGATGTCAAAAAGAAAAGTTCGAAAAGTTCTATTCTTTGATCTAAAAGACATCTTGACCGACATTCTTTCGAATATTTTCGATTAAACAGGGAGGAGCTCGACTAGTAAAACACGGACGAAGAAGAAGAAGAAGCAGAACGAAAAGATGAAGAAGACGGAAAAGAAAGAAGAAGAAGAGGAAGCAGAAGCAGAAGCAGAAGAAGAAGCAGAAGAAGAAGAAGAAGAAGAAGAAGAAGAAGAGGAGGAGGAGGAGGAAAAAGTAGAAGGAGGAGAAGGAACGTGTACGGGGACATGACTTCGTACGTGTCCTGTGTGAGCGAAAGAACCTAACCGGAGAGGATAGATGCTCTTCCGCATGTGGACAACTACGAATAAGAGGAAGACGAAGAAGAAGAAGACTATGAAGACGAAGAAGAAGAAGAAGACGACGATGAAAACGATGAAGACGAAGAACACGAAGAAGAAGAAGAAGAAGAAGAATACTTGGGACAATCGCCTTTGACTCTTGCGTCCTCTCGTGTCAACCACCGAAGAAAGCTCTCTCTCTCTCTCTCTCTCTCTTTTTCTATTTCTCTCTCTCTGCGCTTGAGCAACGCCACGGAACTCCCCTCCTCCTCTCCCTCCACCATCAACATCACCATCACCTTTTCCTCCTTCTTCTTCTCCTCCTCTTCCTCCTGCTCCTACTCCTTCTCCTTCTCCTCCTCCTCCTCCTCCTCCTCTTCCTCTCTTACTGCTGCTGTTCAACCTCCTCTTCAACTGACTCTGGATGACCGCTCGCGATCGCTCGCGATCGCATGAGCATTCGAATCACGAGGGCCTTGCGAGCACGTAACAATTTCTGTTCTCGGGACTGGAGCCACTGGATCGTCCCTCAGCCTCATCCCCCCTCTTCTTCTTCTTCTTCTTCTTCTTCTTTTTCTTTCCTATCGAGACTCTCTCGATTATCATCCTCCATATTCTTTCGTGCCTTCTCTACGATCGATTTCACCTTACGAAGTCGGATTTCTCTCTTGTTTACTTTCTTTATAAACATTTATATATAAATGTATGTCTGTATGTACATTTGTATGTATCTATGTATATATGTATGTACGCATGTATGTATGTATGTATGTATGTATGCATGTATATATGTATGTATGTATGTATATCTATGATTATTTGTACTTTAGAAATTTTTCCTTTAACGTCAAGTCAATGTCAAGAATATCTCTTAAGAGAAATGGATATATTTATATTTATATTGTGAAATATTTCAATGATATTTCAATCGATCGATACATTTAAACTTAGCTATTATACGTATCGTTAATGATAACATAGAAATTTTTATAAACGTTCGAACTGTCGAATTTGGAATATTTTGAATGTGAAAAAAAATTATATAACGTATTTGATTGTAGGATAATTATCGACTTTATCGAATATCTCCTATTAATATTGTCAATAATTTAAACGTTTTTCATCGTACGAATTGTTTTAATCTAAAAAGTTTTTTTTATTTACATTCCTTCGATCTTGAAGTATCTTTAGGGGAAAAAAAAAAAGATTCTACGATAATTTTGTATCTCGAATTACAATAACGATATATTTAATCGATCAATAGAACTTGTACTATCTGATCCTACTATATTTCTTGAAATTGATACACACACATATACACATACTATATATATATATATATATACATATATAATCTTCAATGTTAAATTCGAATGACGATCAAAAAAAAAAAGAAATATAAAACAAGAAATTCATTCAAAATATAATCTCCTGCAGGATATTGACATTCAAGCAAAAAAAAAAAAGAAAAAGAAAAAGAAAAGAAAAATGAAGAAAAAATAAATAAAAAAGAAGAAAGGAAAAAGAAAAATTGTTTTCACCGATAGTATAAGCGACAAAAGAGAAGTAAGTACCAAATGGTTGTACGCATATTGGCCTTTAATTCGATTTGATCGCCAAACAGGTAGAGGTACGCTTTTACGAATGCGACTGGCATTGTCTCCCCTGGTAGGTGGGAGGACCGAATATGGTGCTCGGCTTCGAAGATGAGTACGAGCGATGAGACGACTGCTCAGCGAATAAGGACGTGACGTGGCCATATATCCTTGCATATAAGGGAAACATATTTTTCTGTTAATAGTCAATATGCATTATAGTGAGAAAGACAATGAGCGGATCTTCGATGCCCGCACACGACGATGACGACGAAGATGACGTCTCCTTTGTCTCCAGATGATGCGACGATCATTGATCCTTTTCTTCTTTTTTTTTTTTTTTTTTTTCATTCTTTTTTTTTTTGTTGTTTTGAATAATTTCGAAGTCAAAGGATGTTGATTAAAAAAAAAAAAAGAGAGAGAGAAAAGGGGAAACGAAACAAAAAGAAAAAAAATACATAAGAAAAAATGTATAATACATGAAATCATCGATCGTAAGGGATGAGTGAGAAAAGAATTAAGTTCAGATTAATATTATAAACAATAATCGAACTCGAGATATAAAAGATTTATATGTTTGTTCTATATGTACCTAGGTATATATATATATATATATATATATATATATATATATATATATTTCGTATACGTACATACCCATATGTATATCTATGTACATAGAAAAATTTATGCGAGGCCCGTCTGTCTTAAAGGAACGCTATAAAAGATTTAACGACGAGCGACGAGATAGTGGGTCAACGAATTCGATCGAGAGATTCGAAAACGCGTCCGAATAGAAGCCGAAGCCACCTCGATTGGCAGCGAGCGGTGTGTCGTGCGTGTGCACGCGCTACTGTAAGAGGAAGAGAGAAAAAGAGAGAAAGAGGCACAGTAACTGTTGAACATTCAAGAGAGCGAGAGAAAGAGAAAGAGAAAGAAAAAGAGAAAGAGAAAGAGAAAGAGAGAGAGGAGTCGAGGAAGAATGGTACGATGAAACAAAAGAGAGAGAGAAAGACGGGAAAAGAACTTTGGATGCGTCGCACGATTCGCTACGAAATCTCGGATTCTATTAGCGGAGAAATTATAACGGATTGACGGACGCAGGAATGGATGCACGATTGGACGGATGAACGCAGCCGACAACGACGACGACTACGACGACTACGACGACGACGATTACGACGACGACGACGACGACGACGACGACGACGACGGCGACAACGAAGACGAAGACGAAGACGAAGACGACGAACGCAGCAGTTCGTCGGGAGAAGGATTTCTCCTGAATCGTAAATACCGATCAGTCGACTACGCGATACCGTCTCATTCTTCCTTTGCTTCCAACTTCTTTCTTTCTTTCTCTCTCTCTCTCTCTCTCTCTCTCTCTCTCTCTCTCTCTCTCTCTCTCTCTCTCTCCCTTTTACTCTTTCTCTTTCTCTCTATACGCACGACATCGCATGTTAAAGTACTTCCCGGTGCACTTCTGGATCGTTGCAACGAGAAAATCTGTAACCTCTTGGTTGGCCCAGTCCATCTCGATTACGCGGTAAAATTTAAATTTAATCCGTGCATCGAGTTATATTTTTCATTGAATATACTTCCTTCGTTTATATATATATATATATATATATATATATATATATATATATATATATATATACATATCTTTCGAACTTGGAATTTTTCGTTGAAGATTTCTTTTTTTCTTTTCTTTTCTTTCTTTTTTTTTTTTTTTGTTAAAGTCTTTCGTCCCCTATAGAATTTATGCGGATCGTTGAAACGATAAAAAATCTGCGAGATCTTGTTTGCATCTCGATTGCGCGCCAAATTCAAATTTAGTCCATGTACCATATATCATGTTAGATTTATTTCGTTGAAAATTTTCTTCTTTTTATATATATATATATATATATATATATATATATATATATATATATATCTTTCGACCTCGTTGAATTTATGCGAATCTTTCTATATCATGATGAAATCTGATTGGCTCGATTCATCTCGATTGCATCCCATAGACAAATATATTTTTGATTGAAAATATATTCTTAAACTATTTCCAAATCATAGAAATTATCTTAATAATGATATATTGTTTAATAATTATTTATTAAACAAATGATCGTTAAGATAAATCTTCTAGTTAATCCGGCTCATTTCGATTACGCGGCAATATTTAAATTCGTTTGGTCTACGTATCAAATTAGATTTTGAATGGAAAACATTTTCAATTTTCTTTTTTTTTTCTTTCTTTTTTTTTTTTTTTTTTTTTCAAAAAAATTATCTTAATAATGATATGTTGTGTAACGATTATTTAAACGAATGGTTATTAAATGAAATGTTCACTATTATGGTCCGTTCCAATTTGAAAAATAATATATTAAATATTATAATTGATATGGTTAATAATATGTTGACTGTTATGATTGTAGACATTAACAATATACTGTATCTCAACAGTATAAGATCGTTGTGACATCTGTTAACGCTTATTCGCACTACACTTTCTTACTCTATCTTTTAAATCTTCCTACAATTGTTTTATTTTTTCCCCACTCCCTTTTATCGATAAATATTTTAATTGCAATAATGCACAATCAACATTATGGACAATTTTATATGATTTTCTTAATTTTGTTGCTCGTTCGAAGATCCGTTCGATGACAAAATTTTTATAAGTAAATTGTCCACATATTCTTTACATATATATATATATCGATGAAAAAAATCAAACGAATCTAAAAAAAATTTATTATTACTTACTCATGATGAAATTAAATTTTATTCTTGTTGGCCCAAATATCTTGATTTCCTCTGATTACGAATTCGTTGTCAATTCACACCATAATTAATCGTCGATCCACATCATAATTAATCGTCGATTCACATCATAATTAATCGTCGAATCACAACATAATTTATGAAAAGTAATTAACGACGACCTTAAAAAAACGGAAAAAAAATCACTTGAGTAAAACATTGTAAAAATAAATTAATTAATAATACGTTTTATTTTTTTAACATTAAGAATTTGTGTGTGCATATACGAATGATTATACGAAGATAAATGATAGAAAAAATATACGATTCGCGATTATAATATGCGTATACGATATATATTGAAATATAATAATTTAATAAAAATCACGATATAAAGAGACAGAAAAACTATGATAGAATACACAATGAAGTCACAGATCTGAAACGATTATTCTATTCACTTTCGATAATCAAAATACTTTCGATTATCGAAAGAATATCGACCGGTCGTGCCCCCTATTAATTTTTACGATACCTTTAATTATTACACTTTATCATCTTTTCTCTTTTAGAAATTAAAATTAATTTCTTATATGTATTATGAATGCATGCTCCACCTGGCGTCTTTTTATTAAAATAAATTTCAAGTTTTAAGATGATATATGTATACCGATGGTAGTATAAGTTGTAAAAAAAATCTGTGGAACATTGAAAAACTTGAAGAACGTTTAATATCTACCGATCGAAAATGATGTTCTCTTTCTTTTCATTTGGCACATAAAATCATAATCGACGTTAATGTTTCACATTTTTATTAGATAATAAAATGGAAATTTTATATAGTACGTAATATAGATATATATTAACAATTTTTATTATTTATTTTTTTATTTTTTCTAATCTTAAACATATATATATATATATATATATTATAAAATATGTTAAACACACCAATTAGGTTATATCTTATTTATATTTTTTAGGTTAGAAAAAATTTTAATAATATATACATGTATATTTATTAATTTATTCATTTCAGTAAATCATGTGGTCGACTAATTCCAAAGGACGATATGGATTGTTACACCTGGATTTAAACAATAACAATGAATCGTTGAGTATAATAAATTAAGAAAAAGTTCGTCGTTATTTATTTCGGTGAATAAATTGCCAAGTAAAAGAGGGGAAAATAAAAGATTTGCGTCAAATAAAATAAGCATGATTCAAAGTGTACGCCATCGCTTCCGATAATTACGATCCAGTTACTACTGGAGTCAATATTGCTACAAATCTGACACAATCAGGATGAAATGGACGGTAATTATTTCATTGTACACATTTTAATATGAATTATTTTAAGCTAATAGTAATAATATTATTTAATATATAAATAATATTATATAATAATAATGTTAATATTATTATCATTGTTGTTATTATCATTTTTAATAAATTTATTTTGAAAATTATTTATAAGCTACAAGTACCATTTATGATCATCCGGATGTTTGTAACATCGCAGAATATATAAAAAACAAACTTTACTTTGCAACTTTGAAAAATGAACGATTGGAACCAAGAAAAACAGAGAATATAAACTTTTTTAGTATCGACAACGAGCTCGTTTATAATAATTTTTACAACGACTTTGGGCCTCTGAATCTCGCGTGTTTGTACAGGTTAAAAAAAAGATTTGTAACAATTCTAAAGAAATATTAAAAAAAAAAAATAATAATAAAGATATTTCTTAAAACAGATACTGCTATAAAGTTAACAAAAAATTAAATAATCCAATAAATAAGCATAAACAAATCGTGCATTATACTTCAAAAAGTGAACGGAAAAGGGCAAATGCCGCTTATTTGATTGCCTCCTATGCCATTTTGTATTTAAATAAAACTCCTAAAGAAGCTTACAAACCTCTCGTCTTGAAAAACGAATTAGTATCATTCAGACTTTTTCAAGATGCATCTTTGGGACCGTCAATTTATAACATTCATTTACTTGGTAATATTTTCCTTCGTTATTTATTACTATACTTGGAACGACCATAATAATCTTAATCCTGATCTAATTCAATTCTAATAATAATCTAGATTGTTTAAATGCTATTTACAAAGCCGCATTGTTTGGCCTATTTAATTTTGATGACTTTGATTTAATCGAATACGAAAAATATGAACAATTTCAAAATGGTGATTTAAATTGGATGATACCACAAAAATTATTGGCCTTTGTTACCCCAAGTACAGAAAATAAAACGATATATCATCCACCACAATATTACATAAATTACTTTCTAAACAATGGCGTTGTTGCTGTTGTAAGATTGAATACAAAAACTTATGATTCTAACAGGTAAATAATTTTTGGCGATTTACAAAAAAAAAAAGAAAGAAAAAATTTATCCCAATGTAAACTAAATCAACTGATTTATACATGTATACCTTGAATAATAATAATAATAATAATAATAATAATAATAATAATAATAATAATAATAATAATAATAATAATAATAATATATTTATAATTGTTATTATCCAATAGTTTTACAAAAGCAGGAATATCGCATTACGATATGTTTATGCCAGATGGTACGGTACCACCAAAAAGAATTCTCTGTAAATTTCTTCGACTGGTGGAAACTACAAATGGTGCCATTGCTGTCCACTGTAAAGTGAATATCTTTCTAAAATATTTATCTACATTTTTATTTATTCTATTTATATAATATAAATAATATATTATATTATATATTTATAAAATAATATATAAATAATATATAATAAATATTATATATTATATACGTAATATTATATTATATAAATAATAGAATTAGCACGAATAAGAAAAAAAAATATTAAAAAGGCACTCGTACCTGGAGAGAAAGCATTTTGTACTAATATTAATCTAATAATTTCTAAAAAGAAAAAAAAATCAATATACTTTGGTATATGTAATATATGTTCATAATGTTGCGCATAATTAGGCAGGATTGGGCAGGACAGGTTCTCTGATAGCAGCGTATTTAATAAAGCATTATAATATGACAGCCAAAGAAGCTATAGCTTGGACACGAATTTGTCGATCTGGCTCAGTTATTGGACATCAACAAGCTTGGCTAGAAAACATACAATATAGTCTTATGAATGCGGGCCAACAATATAGGTACAACATATATATATATATATATATATATATATATATATATATATATATATATATATATATATATATATATGTATATATGTATATATGTATATATAGAGTCAATGATTATAAATGTAATCTAAATCAAAAATATAAAAAAGCCAATTCATTGCGTAATTCGTATAATCAAATAATTTACATATGAATAATTAATAATTAATAATAATAATAATAATAATAATAATAATAATAATAATAATAATAATAATAATAATAATAATAATAATAATTAATTCGTATAATTAGATGATTTTAATACGAATTATGCAATAAATTATTCTTATTCTTTTCTTTTTAATTTTTGACTTGTTTTAGATCGCAAATTTTCATAATTACCGGCTAATATATTTTTGACTGCTATTAGAGTGAATAGAGAATTATATATAAATAAAATAGCAAATATATGATAACATTGTATTACAGACTTAAGTATCGTGGGGAGAGCGACATGGTATTACATCACAGACGAGGAATATATTCCATCGTTAATAAATTAGAGAATAATAAACGTGACCATCTTCAAATTGATTATCCTAATTGCGATCACCGAAATAAATATCCAGGCAAGTATTTCATCGTTCTTATAGTTATATTATTTGAATCCGTGAAAGCTCTTCTTTTTTTCTTTCTTTCTTTAATATGCGCCTAAGGAAAATGATGGAAGACATTGTAAAGTTATAATTTACAGAACTTTAGCCTGTCGAAATTGCGAATATAATTGCATTATTCTCTAAATATATTATGTAGATATATTTTATATATTTCGTTAAATACCGGCATGTGATTAAAAACTGCTTACTATATATTTTTAATTAAAAACTACTACGTACATCTAAATTAGAGGATAATAGTAAATAAAAATAA
>NW_023395871.1:45000-132500 GCF_014083535.2 Vespa mandarinia
TTATTTTCTGGAGGTAAAATTAATATAAATTCACAACGGTGGTACATATTAAAATTATAATGTCCCGGATAATTAGTATGTAAAACGAACTTCTTTACACACTGAGTTTTGGCATCAAATAATATATCCTGGAATCAAAAGAGACAATAATATATCATAAATTTTACAAATGAATTTTATTTAATATCGACTAATACTTACCAATCCTAACGTAAAGTAATTATAAAAAAAATCAGACCTTCTAATCTTATCACGTTTATGTGCATGAGGACTATGAATTCGCATTTTATCCTCTGCTTTAAAAAACACTCTTGATGGCGCACCAAGAGCACTTAGTACATCTTCGCATGTATCACCAAATAAAATCTATAATTTAAATAATTGTGTATCAAACGTGTAGATTATATATAATGTTAAATAAGTATAGATAGATACTTCTTTGGTGAGAGATCGCTTCTTCGGTTCTAATAGCACCCTTGTTACGGAACTTCCTTCGGTGAAAAGGTGTAGTCTGAGTCCTCGTGTATGTGTTTTATCGCGTATAACCTCAGCCTTTTCCAAATATAAATTATTATGATAACACACCTGTTAAAATGTCAACATTTAATATTCAATAATAATTTAGACAAATTTTTTTACTTATATCAATTGATCAAGAAAAAATAATTACAAGTGGTAATGGCGGTGGTGGGGCTTTTAAACTATGTTCTTCGCTACTGGAACCAGTAGCCATATTACCAACATAAATAGCTGTTTTTGCAACAAGAGGAGAAGTACCATTTGGAAATTGTAATGATCCTAAGCCATGTGCATATCCTGGTTGAAATTTTGAATCAATTGGAAAATAAAATGACAATCCTCTGAAGTTTAACACAAAAACCTAAGCAATTAATTAAGAAGAAATAAGTATTTAATAAATTTCTCAAATCATATTTTAACATAATAAAAAAATTTATTATAAATATAATTATAATACCTGTTTCTCGCTATCATATACCCCAGGATGAGTAGCTCCAAACGAATGTTCAATTTGTTCGATCGATGGTAATACCTCGGGTGAATTGAATGGCAAACCACAATATTTCAATTTAACTAATTTCATATTATAAATTTCAATTATTTTAAGCCTCTGCACCACTGGATCAAATATGAGTCTAACGCCGTCATGAGGTAAGTTTATTACTAAATCTACTTCTAATGGATTCTATGAATGTAAAAAGAGAAAATATTTTTTTTTTTTTATTAATATGAGAGATATCAATGAAAAATAATAATTATTTACTTACACTATCACTATAAAGTACTTGTACTCCTCTTATAATGCCCACTTGAGATTGTATTATCGATACAGATTGGGAAAAATGCATACCTAAAAAAAAAAATAAAAAAAAAAAAAATAAAAACAAAAGAAAGATATGTTTAAAAAAATGAATAATCATGACAGAATGACTTTTAAATTATTTCTTACTATAGATATAAATTGTAATGTAATGCGATATCCTTTTTGCATTTTCATATTTTACTTTTAAATCAACATAAAACACGTGAAGAAAAAAAAAAAAAAGAGAATAGCATAATACACATAGGAAATAACAGGAAAATCTTTTAAACAATAGAAGATTATATAGAATTTTACTTTGTGAATGTTGATTTTGCAAATAAACGACAAAAAACAAGGCAAGTTCAATTATATAATGTGTAACAAACATTGTCATTCGTTTTCTGTTTCTTTGTTTACACGCAATTGTCAAAGTGTTTACAAATAGAAGGATACAGATAAAGGGAGTACCATAAATACGATATCGTTGATACGATTTCTTGAGTTTATAACATTCGCATTACGCGTTTGCATTATACATATTTTCTTTATAAATCTTTCTTCAAACGAAGAAATAACGCGTAATAAGTAACACGAAGTAGCGATACGTTAAAAGTGTTTCGTCACTTGCCTAAAATAAATTCCCACTGCTCACAACCAAGGGATCTTTCGGGCACTACCTCGAGCTCCAACATTCCTATTTATTAAATTTACTTTTTACTTAAATCAACTACTATTTTATCTACAACGCGGCTCCAAATATCATGAGAACTGCGTTGTTTCTTTGTCTTGCGTATCGCACAATTACTAATCACCAGATAGCCATATTGCTTCCCAAACAATAAACTTCAACTCCCTGCTACAGCTGGCGAACTAGCACCAAACAGCTGATATAGCCACGGGATATATAAAATTTAAGGATCGACCGTGTTCGGGTATACAATATTTTGCTACAAGTTTCCGTCAAGTCATCATAGATGTCTCTGCATCGATCTTAATCCAATCTATCGCGCTAAACCTGTCATCTTGTCAAGCGCGAAATTACAAATTCAATTTATCTTATTAAACCTTCGAAAGAATCTTAAAATTAGATTTTTCAATAAGATACGGATCATATTTTCGATATTACAAATAACATTTTTTTTCTTTATTAATCGAATAACTTTTATTTAATTTTATTTATAAATGAAATCGTCAATAAACGTTTAAATCGTTTTATATGTTCTATAAAAAAAAAAAAAAATATGTATCCCTTAATCAACGCGAATTGTCGCAATAAATCATTTTTAATCAAAGAGGACAATAAATAAATCCTTTCTTGTTACGAAGTATCAAAAGGTTAAAGACCATTCGATAATGATTCTCTCAAACAGTTGGTCAATGCGTCGCAGGGGGTTCTTTGATCTTTTAATACAGAAAGCAACTTTCTAAACATTTACAATTCAAAAAAGCAGCCTCGCTTAGAGCATTTACAATAGATAAGACCGATAAATACTGACATATTCTACAATAAAAATGTCTTTAACAAAGAGTGCAAATATCGATAGAAACAGAGGAAAGAGTACATTGAACAAGGGTCGAAGTAGTTTTATATTCTTGTTGCCTAGAGAATACAATTCTCTTTAATGAAAATAACATGATAGTAATTGAACGATTTGATCTTTTCGTAATAAAATCAATCTCAAAAATTAATTTTTATATATTTCAACATTTTTATTTACTTTTATAATACTCGAAATTGTAATATTTTTCAGAAAGATTTGCATATATATATATATATATATATATACATAATCTTACATATTTTACAAAATACTTTACATATTTGAAATTTTCTGAAAAATACAATTTCGATATATATATATATAAACATTTCCAGAATGTATATAATATGCATATCTATCTCCAATTAATAGTAAAATAGGAAGATAACAAGGAAACAAATATTACGCAATCGAGAAGCAAATTATTCCTATCGAAAAATGATTAAATTGCGAAATCATTATTTATATATACATCATACTAATAGCATAAGCGAGCCTACCATTATGCAATAAATACCGATAAACGTATCGCAGACCAAACAGACGGACGAGCCTCCATATACGTCAGACTATCAACAACTGTACATGTGTTTATATATACGATTTAAAAACATTTACGAGCAACTTGGAATATTTAATTGTTTATAACTTAAGTACATGTTTATTGGATCATAGTCCTTCAAAATATTATCTTGTTTACCTTCTTATATAATTTTTTTTAATTCTGTACTTTCACATTTTTAGGTAAAAATGATAAATGAAATAGAAAAACACACACACACACACAAAGAAAGAAAAAATAATTATTAAAAAAAAAATACATGAACTTTTTACTATTCCACAATATTTACAGATTGTTACATTAAAGTTGTTATGTCAAATATATAAATTTGGATTTCTTTAAAGAGAGGAAATCTACCACGTGCACGTACACACACACACACACACACATACACACACGTAATGTATTATCTCAATATAAAAAATAAAAGTAAATTTATAAATGATTATTTGCTTGTTTTCAATTGCCGGAACATTATACGTATTATAGTAATATCAACTTAATCGATAAACATTTCCAACGTCGAACTAGGCCAATCTGGTTTACCCGTCACCGGATTTATCCGCATGTACATATGTGTAACCTCTAACATAATCTCACGCATTTCTCGTTGAACGTGACTTTTGTCTTTGAAAATTTTTAAGGTCGATCGTAAAAATCAATCTTATAAATTTATAAAAACATATATATATATATATATATATATATATATATATATACACATACATTGAAAAGTTTGCACAGACAGTTAATAGAGAAAAAGAAATAAAAAAAAATGAAAAAATAAAACGTCGATATTTATTTATAAATATCCAGACACGATCGATCATTACGAAACGAAATACTCACGCACTGGTCAATTGATTGATCTAAGGTTTCCGCTGGTCCGCCATGGAAAATATTGACTCTTGTTCGTCGTATTATAAAATAGAATGTATTTCAATTATGAATTAATAACAGTCAACGTGGTAGTAGCTGCACGTTTCGCTTCTGTTGTTGCGGTTCAATAAATAAATTTATTGACATGATTTATATTTATAAATAGACATACAACAGAGCTATTCTTTAATTTTAATATTATGCACCTATGTATATAAATACGTATGTATATAATTCGGGCGTGGCACGTGAATTATTTTTACAACATTTAATTATATCAATTAATTATTACTTTAATTAAAAACAAAAAAAAAAAAAAAAATAAAAAAGAAAAACAAAAAATAGAAAAAGGATAAAAAAAAATATTTTTACTAAATATTTAAATTAACATAAAATATTCTTTAGTTAAATAATTTATTAGATTAAAACTTAATGAAATGTGATCAATGGAATTTCGTCGAGGATGGAAACGAAAAAAAAAAAAGAGAAAAAGAAAAGAAAAAAAGAAAAAAAAAATCAATCATATGAATTACGCGCATATCTCTAATTAAAAGATACTCCTTCGTATACGATAAATCCTATCTTTTTGTAGCGTATTCCTTCGCAAAGATAAAATTTATTATTTCGTTTACGTCTCGGTAAAAAAAAAAGAAAAAAAAAGAAAAAAAAAACAAAGTATATAAATGAACAAAAATAAAATAAAAATAAAAAATAAACACAAATCTTGCAAATGCGTCATTCTGATAATTAAATAAATAAAGCAAAAAGAAAAAACATACAAACAAACAAATACGGAACTTTGGAATTGAAACGATTATGAAATTGTCCGAAACATATCTTTTTTTTTTTTTATATCTTCGTTTAATGCGAATTCATAATTGGATTATGATTTCGTATCGTTCAAAGTTTATTAAAACGGGGTTAATACCTTGACAGAATCCGCTCCTGGTCCAGTCCGTAGTCCAGTCACTGTCTGGACTTGATAATTTATAAAAGAGTCAATCATTTCTCTCATGATAACAGGATAACAATGTCGTTCATGCCGCGATGAAATAATACACAAAAAACATAGCAATCTTAACAAGAGAGAAACTCTAATTGCGAAGTGCAACTTCAATAAGCAGAAGAGATAAATCTCTTTTACTTTGTCGATGAACGACGGGACTTCGTTAATGTAAATGATCAATTAACGAGAACAAAAAAAGAAATTATTTGTATTTTATATTTTCCACGATATCCATTTTATTTTCACATTAATTAATCGTAAACTTGAATGGTAATCATAAATCATATGATTTTTTTTTATTTTCCTTTTTCCTTATTTTTCAATTTTTTTTTTAACTTGTACTTTCTGTATAATAGGATATTTATTTTAAGATCGTAATTTATAAGACATAACTTGATGGTAATCGTAAATCGTAACATTTCTGTCTTTCTTTTCCTTTCTTTTTTGTAATGTTTCATTTCTTTCTTCTTTTTTTTTTTTTTTTTTTTTCTTTTTATTAGTATCAAAAATTTTCCACGGAAATATTCAAGATACTTATACTTTGAACTAAAGCTCTTTAGGATAAAAAAAAAAAAAAAAAAAAAAAAGAGAGAAAAATAATTTAAAGAGATAAATAAAAAAAAAAAAGGAATGGAAAAGAAAAAGAAAGGAAAGAAACCGACGCGTGTACGAGAACATAGTCCAATAAAATATGATATCGTTATCCTCATATAATAATAAATTCTCATCCCTCGTTTTCATTTTTATCATATTATAATATAAGTCACTTACGTTAGATTTATAAACATTGATAATGAGATAAATATTTGTACATAGGCTTTCAACAAGTTGTAGTTATGTATATCTATGTATCGATTTCCTACAAGTATATAAAAGTAAACTCAGGTGCGTAGAACGATCTACGTAAATAAATTAGGATCGGATTGAATACGTAAGAGATATATGTTTCATCTGTGTGTGTGTATATATATATATATGCGTGTGTGTATATATATGTATGTATGAGTATGTGTACTTTGATCCTAAATACATAACTATATACACGCGTATATATAAGAGTTCAAAAAAAAAATTATCAATGATGACAAATAAACGAATTACATTTAATTACATTTTGTTGATTAAAAAGAAAACAAAAAACAAAATATGGGTAAAACGTGTTACGTAAATATGAAAGAAGTCTAACATATAACACGTACGAGCACACCTTCATACTTTCGTTAACAAGATAACGTTAAAAATGAAACGACCATTAGTCAGCCTATCGACAAATTTTCAATGTTTATCATTTAAAATACTGTCTCGTAAATAAAGTTTCAAGGAAAGTAAAATTTTCATATTTCTCAGTTAACATTATCCCGTTATTGGAATACGAACGAAAACCTTGAAACTTTCTTACGTACGTGAATCTTTTTTTTTTTCAGTCATATAAAAAATTAAGATATATAAACATTTTTTTAATCATAATCATAAGATTTAATTTAAAGAAAAAGAAAAAGGAAAACAAAAATAACAACAACAACAACAACAATAATAATAATAATAATAATAATAATAATAATAATAATAATAATAATAATAATAATAAATACGTGATACAGACGTACGCGCGCGCACACATATACATGCATGAAAATTTTGACACATATATAAATATTTCCTAAAAAATTAATAATAATTAATAATAAATTAATAATAATAATTAATAATAATAAATAATAATTGATAATAAAAAAAAAAAAAAAACGTTTAAAGTATTTCTTTATTTTGTTATATCGATTCAATGGAAACCGATTCGAATAAATCGGCCAGATAATCAAACACAATGGATCCTTTCTTTTAATCAGACAATTAAGAAGAAAATGGAAAAAAGAAAGAGAGAGTGTTCGAGATTCCGTTGAAGTGACGTAAAATGTGGCGACAGATATCGATATAATAAAATACTGTTGCGTTGGTCGATCGGAAATCGTACGAAACGGCTTTTACTTTCATCAAAAGGCGAATAAGTAATATCTTGTTACAAAGAGATAAACGCAAATACAGCAGTCTAAACTGAAAGATCGAGCAGCTGACACCTTGTCTTACCTTGTCTTGTCTTATCTCGTCTTTCGTATTATCGTCTATTTCTACTGTAAGAAATCATCTTTCTTCTTTTTTGAACGTCCGTAACTACTTGCCCGAATAGTTTCATTCTCTTACCACTTCGATTTCCTTTGGAACATTAAGAAGAGGATTTTTACCACTGTGCTTATCAGAGTGTTATCTTTATTCGAACAAGGAAGTAATACTTTTCTATCAGCCCTTTTTTTTAACAGTCTTCTTTCTTTCATTCTCTATTTGTCTATCTATTTATTTATCTCTTTCTTTTTCTCCCTATCTCTCTCTCTCTCTCTCTCTCTCTCTCTCTCTCTCTCTCTCTCTCCCTCTTTCTCTCCCTTTAAATATATATATATATATATATATATATATATATATATTTAGTAGTAGAATAATACGTAAGCATGCATATATTTTTTCTTCCCCTCTTTTAAAACTAGCCCTAAAGAATAAGCCAAACAACTACTCTTTTATAACGAGCTAAGAAACACGGTGGGGAGTAAGCGGTCACAGATAGGTGGAACCGATCCAAAGGCGAGAAAGGCAAAGAGTATAGTCTCGTTGTATCATTCGTGAAAAACAGAATCGTTCACGTGCCGTTCTGTATATATCGATCTATCTGTATATCGATCGCTTACGCTGATCCGGAACGAGGACTGATTTTGCACGGAAAGATAGAGAGACAAAGAGAAATCGAGAAACAGAAAGAGAGAGAGAAAGAGACGCATATACGCACACGCGTAGTCAGATTTCCCCCACTTATATACATGCTGTTCATAGATCACCGGAAATTCTTCGACTTCGTTAAAAGCACCAATAGCAAGGCGCTTTTTTTTTCATAACAACAATTTCAATTTCCACTTCTTCTTCACTTTTATTCTACCGATATATAAAAGCCACGATTTTTCGACAAATCAACATGCCCGTCGTACTCGAACAAGTATCTTTCAACTACGGCTTCTCAAGGATCGCAAGAAGACAGACAAATAATATAAGAAATTTTGCAATCGTTTCTTGTAACAGTGTTTCACGTGAATCAATTGGAAATCGTTTACGATATATCCTACAATTTCGTCGATCTAAATTTCACGAATTGATCACTAATTCCTCAGGATCTATAAAACGTACACACTTATCGATCTTGTCGCAATCTATTCCCGCCAACTATAAACGTACTATACTCAAACGAAACATGCCGTATGCAACTGACATTTACTATCCGCAGTGAGTAACACAATAGTTATGATCATGACACTTTATTAAATCTTTTGTTAAATCCCTCTTTGTTTTATCTTATTGTTATTCCCGTTAATGCTAATATGTATCTTGTCGTATTCTCTCTGCTTATCGCTGAATCAATATTTTATTCGTAACATAAATCGTTCGTAAAGAAATTTTATCTAAATCCGCTTTTATTGCCATCATATAAAGCCTTTCAATGAGAATAAAAATTAAAATAAAATTTTAAATGATACTGTTTCTTTATTTTATTTTAATGGAAATTAGATTATGGCAAATTTTGAAAAGACTTCAAGTACGTTTAACGAAAGAATAATAAAATCTTGTATGGGGAACGCGTTACTTGAACTATCGCGTATTATTATATGTAATGCAGATATCGCTATGCTCCACGCGAAAACTATTATCTTAGAAATGTGCGTATGAAGAAAAAAAAAAAAAAAAAAAAGAAAGAAGAAAAGGAAAAAAGAAAAAAACAGGTTTTGATATATTTTTATATTCATTCGCATGCAAGAAGTAAAGAGAGACATGAAAGACAAAGAATATTTTTTTAGGAGTAAAAAAGAAACAAAAACAAAGGATGTACAAAATAACAAAGATACCTTCCGACATTAGAACGTATCGTTGACTTAAATCAATAAAGACCTTTGACAAATTTTTTTTCTAATCATAATATCATTCTAATAAACATTATTCCGATATATTTATTAACTGATATCTTTTTTATAGAGTTTCGAACTTGGTTACACGTGCCGTAGAAGCATTGAATAATGGATACAATTGCATTGGTAAAATCCCGTTATTGAATGTACCGAGCATACCACTTTCGTCAAAAATTCGTGCTTATATAGAAGAGTGTGCTACTCTGTGCTTGCCCAAGGACATATACATATGTAATGGGAGTGATATTGAATATGTAGAATTGTTGAAACTTCTCGAAAGAAATAAGACGATCGAACCTTTACCAAAATATGAAAACTGGTTGGTTTTGCATACCGCTTGTATTTTAATGAACGAATATTCGTTATTTTCGAAAAAGAATAAACTAAAGTAACAAAGAAATTATTTATCGTTACAGTTGGTTGGCCAGAACGAATCCAGCGGACGTAGCACGCGTCGAAAGTCGTACGTTCATTAGCACGGATAAAAAGAATGATACGATTCCAACGCCTAGAAAAGGTGTCGTTGGTGAACTTGGTAACTGGATTTCGCCTGATGACATGGACAAAGCTATTCTCGAACGATTCCCGG
Organism: Vespa mandarinia; assembly: GCF_014083535.2. NCBI lineage: Eukaryota > Metazoa > Arthropoda > Insecta > Hymenoptera > Vespidae > Vespa > Vespa mandarinia. The sequence goes on from NW_023395871.1 coordinate 54,897, forward strand.
GTTGCATGAAAAGTTAGTTGATTTTATTTTAATACATATATTATTATATATAAATAGAATTATTAAATTATAAATCGTCTAATCGTTTAGATCGTACGATGTACGTGATACCTTTTAACATGGGACCAATTGGATCTCCGCTTGCTAAGATAGGTATAGAGATAACGGATTCACCTTACGTTGTTTGTTCGATGAAGATCATGACGAGAATGGGTACAAAGATCTTGGAAATGCTCGGCAACGATGACTTTGTCAAATGTTTACATTCGGTTGGTACACCCAAAGTGGATTCGAATGTCATCGTTTATCCATCCTGGCCATGTGATCCAGAGAGAACAATTATCCTTCACAAGCCCGCCAAAAACGAAATCGTTTCGTATGGTAGTGGTTACGGAGGTAACTCTCTGCTTGGTAAAAAGTGTCTCGCTTTAAGAATTGGATCAACGATCGCTAGAGACGAGGGATGGTTAGCCGAGCACATGTTGGTAAGTTAATAATAATAATAATAATAATAATAATAATAATAATAATAATAATAATAATAATAATAATAATAATAATAATAATAATAATAATAATAATAATGATAATAATTCCTTTGGAATTATAATTCGATTAGATTAATTGTTTTCCTAACGTTTGAATTATGTATTCTATTTTTCTCTTTTAGATATTAGGAATCACCAATCCAAGTGGTAAAAAACGTTACATAGCCGCCGCGTTTCCAAGTGCCTGTGGTAAAACAAACTTGGCAATGATGAGGCCAACCCTTCCGGGTTATAAAATTGAATGTGTGGGAGACGATATCGCTTGGATGAAATTCGATGACGAAGGTAGGCTTCGCGCGATCAATCCGGAATATGGATTTTTTGGTGTAGCTCCAGGAACAAGCACAGCGACCAATCCCAATGCTATGTTGACGATCTTTAAAAATACTCTCTTTACAAACGTTGCTTCTACAAAAGACGGTGGTGTCTTTTGGGAAGGACTGGAGAAAGAAATGAATGATTACATTGAGGTAAAAAGGAATTCATTAACTTATTAAAAAAAAAAAAAAAAAAAAAAAATATAAAGGTATAAAATGAATCGAAATGCTATTTATTAACAGATTACCGATTGGAAAGGTAATAGCAAATGGAAGAGATCTTCAAAAACTCCGGCTGCTCATCCTAATTCAAGATTCTGTACACCTGCGAAACAATGTCCGATAATTGATCCAGCTTGGGAAGACCCAAATGGTGTCCCAATCGATGCGATACTCTTTGGTGGTCGTAGACCAGAGGGTGTTCCATTGATATACCAAGCACGTAACTGGCAACACGGTGTTTTCATTGGAGCATCGATGAGATCCGAAGCAACTGCTGCTGCGGAATACAAGGTACATATAAAATGAACATAAGATTTAAACAATCGATTAACTTATACTATTAACAATCAATCAATATTTCAAATAACATGTGATTTCTTCATCAGGGAAAAATAATTATGCACGATCCGTTCGCAATGAGACCCTTCTTCGGATACAATTTCGGGCATTATGTCAATCATTGGTTGAACATGGCTAATATTAAAAACGCTAAGTTACCTGCTATATTTCACGTTAATTGGTTTAGAAAGGATGCCAATGGTAAATTTCTCTGGCCAGGATTCGGGGAAAATTCTCGTGTTTTGGATTGGATCCTTCGTAGGATCGACAACGAGAACATAGCAAGAAATTCTCCGATTGGTCTTATACCGAAGACCGACTCGCTTAATCTGAAAAATTTGAAAGAGGATATCGATCTAGATGAATTGTTCAGGATACCAAAATCTTTCTGGCAAAAAGAGGTGAAAGATTTAAGAGAATACTTCGATGCACAAGTTGGTAACGATCTTCCTAAAGCTATTCTGTCTGAACTCGATCATCTTGAAAAAAATATTAATAAGATTTAGAATCCTTTCTATAAATTCTCGACTCGACTGAAACATTGGAAAATTTAATAATAAAATATTTGTTCTTCCTGACATAAAAAATATCTATGATATATAAATTTTCCTGATTAATTAACGGAAAAATGAATTTTTCCATTTGAAATAGTATTAAACTAACATATGATTATGAGGAATATATTCTTTTGAAACAGATCAATCGATATATTAATTGTTTATTATAATATATAAACGCATGTGTTATTTGCTATTTAAATCACGAATTTATAAAAGATATTTTTATCTTTATAAATATTTTTATAACTTTTATATTTCAAATTATTCAAATTAAACACTCAATATCATACGATCACAGATGATTTAATTAAATAGTTTTCTTTATTTTTATTTATATGATAGACACGATGTTTTCTTTGAGAACATTTTATAGATCACATTTATTTATTCGAAATTTATCCGAACCTTTTTTCTTTTTTCTTTTTTTTTTTTCTTTTTTGCTACATTTTTACAAGTATCGAGCGAAGTCAGATTAATTTTTACAATTAAGTTAATTAAAATAACGGAAATTGCGCGTAGGGTTACATGTAAATGTGAATAAATAATAAATGCATATTTTTATCGACATACGCAAAATATCTTGTATGTATGTAATCCGCTAATATGATTTTTTATTTTATGGTGTATATAAGGAACAAATTAAATAATAACGAAAAAAAAAAAATATACATAAAGCATTAATTTCATTGTATGGGAATGAAATGAATCCTTCTTTTCTTTCCTTTTTTTTTCCTTAATAAAACACATTAATTCTATCTAATTTATTTTATTATATATTTTATTAATTTGTTAATTGCTTCTTCAACATTTCTCTTTTTCTTTTCTTTCTTTTTTTTTTCTCACTATTTATTATTAATGAAAGACTTTCTACATATTTATATATATATTCGCAACATTCATATTTATACAAATTAAAATTATATTACAAGATATATTAATTATTTAAATGTACATTATATATTGTTCGAGGCAATTGATTTTTCTTGAATCATATCGAACACACGCGGAGAAGAACGCTTTAAAAACATTCTACATATACTTATATACTTTCCTCCTATTGATGATACTAGTGAATATTTTAACTGAATTAATACATCATTCCGAATGTATTTATTATTCATTATCAAAATTTAATCATAAAATTAATTTTAATGATTATTGCACATACACACACACATATACACACACACGCGCGCGCATACACACGCACACACACACACATAGAGATAGAGAGAGAGGGAGAGAGAGAGAGAGAGAGAGAGAGAGAGAGAGAGAGAGAGAGAGAGAGAGAGAGAGAGAGAGAGAGAGAGAGAGAGAGAGAGTGTTTCGGACGTCATGGAAAATTTGTTTTTAAATATACCAAGTCAATTTATAGCCAAATATAGAACAAAATTCGCGTATTAACATATACATATACGTAATAATAAATAATAACATTACTTATATCAAAATTATATTAAATTGCGTAAGCATTAAACGAAATTATGCATCAAACTGAATAATAGATCTTTTATACGATTTAATTTTCCAGTATAATTTGTTCATATATCATAGATAAAACAATACCATGACTTTTATTCTAATTGTTAATAATATTAAATTTTTGTTCAGATTCATTAAAAGACAAAGGTAATCTCTTAAATATATAAAACAATACTTTATCTAGAATAAAATGTGTAATATTACATGCATATTTTATAGATCATTCAGTACTAAAGTTAAATTTTAATAATTAATCAAAATGAAAGTTGTGTATAATATACATTTAGTTATGTTGCATTGAATAATATGCATACATTTATACAATCGTTGCACATATCATAATGACTAGAGAATGACATATAAAGATTTATGAGTTTCAGAAATCAGCCTTTAATCATTAATACTTTATGTTATATTCGTTTATATATTAACTTAGATATTGTTATATCATTTCCCTCTTTGACTTTTCCTGTGCGTTTTTTTTTATATTTAATTAAAGAAATTATTATTATTTCTTTTTTCCTTTTTTTTTATACCGATTTGAATGTTAATATTTAAAAAATTATGTATGTAAATTTTTACATAAGGACATCTTGTCCATTATAAATCCACGATTGTAATGTATGACATCTTAAACAGTAATATATTACTTTACTGATAAAGTTCCCATTAAAAGTTAAGATTGTGTAAAGTGAACTTATTAAAATTTTCAAATTAATTTAATATGTTAATAAGCATCTATAAAAAGAAAAAAAAAACTTAACGTGTTTGTTCAATCTTAATAAAGAAGTTAAAAAGTTATGACTTATACAATATCAATTTTATATATATTATATATTAAAAATGGACCTATATATGTATACCCCTATTATCTCAAATTAGTAATAATAATGTGTTACTATTTAATGTATTTACTAAATTCTAAAGTATTCTTAATAAAACCATGAAATTGTAGCATCAATGTAAAGCCATAAATAAGTAATAAAATTTCAATGATAGATCTAAAATGATTATAAATCTTTTAATTTTTACTTCTAGAATATGTAATATACTCTTTATACTCTATATACTAGTTTACTTAATAAAATTTCATTCAGACTATCATGATAAATATTGTTTGTTGAAAACCACAAATTTATTGTTACTATAATATATGCAATTTTTTTCTATATAAAAGGAAATAATCGTATCTTTTTTCTTTTTTCTTTTTTCTTTTCTTTTTTTATAATTTGTTTTGCAATCGATCAAAATGATAAATTATTTAATTTAATATCTTACTAATGTGCGCATTTAATTCATTTTTATAAGACTGTGCAATTTGAATTAAATTGTCCTGAGATTGAGATAATTTATATATATATATAACAAAAAACAAAAAAAGGACAATCAGAGAATTGAAAACTTTACCTTAACGATTCATTTTCATTATAACATTGTGATTAATATGGCACTGACAGATCCAAATATTATTGTGCAATACTTAAATTATGACGTTACATATGTGTTTCTAATTTTTTTCTCTTTTTTTTTTACGAAATGTACATTTTTATATTTAATTAAAATCTCAGGTACATACGTATTATTTATTATCTTTTTTTACTAGTGCTCTCAATGCTTTTGGAATACATAAAGGGCATAGAATATCTGGGTTTAACGTTTGAGATAACGTTTTCCCTAAAAATTGTGCTGTACATGGAAGAAGTAATGATTCTGACGTTAGTAACTCAGTTTCCATTGCCGGAATAATATTTGTTTGGTATAAAGAAAGTGGATAGTGGTGTCCACAAGTAAATACCATTGAATCTTCCTCCATTGCAAGGAAACTACACACTGCATCTGAATCCTGATTATTATTTTGCATTAGCAGAATTTATTAAAAATCATAATAAATGTATATATGAAAGAAAGAAAGAGAAGGGAGAGAGAGAGAGATTTAAATACCAATAAATTTATAATATTTCAAAATATCTGTTACCTTAATATGCACAAATGGCCTAGGTGCATCATTTTCAGTAGATACTGTGCTAATTATTCCTTCTATCATATCTGCTGAAGTATTATTTCTACTTGAACCAGGATATCCAGTAAGTGGTACTCCATAATGATCAGCCATTAAGGACGACAAAAGTTTAATATATTCTGGAGTAGGTTGGCCTAAAATATATGTGTTACTTTATTGTGCATGACTATATCTGCAACAATATACCTTTCAATAGATCACTTATTGTTTTTCATATAATTTATATAAAATAAACAATTTTTTATTATTTATTTTTATACATTTTCATATTTTTTCATTTATTTATTTATTCAAAAAATCTATATATATATAATAAATAAAGCAATATTATCAACTTACCTTCGTTTATATGTTGCAATAACATAGAACAAATTTGTAAGCAAAATTTAGATGAAAACAAATCTGTCATGTTCATACTTTTAGACTTCTCATCGTTTTTATTCTCATCGGAATAGATTTCGATTGTTTCCTGGCTTTAAAGAAAATATTAAAATCGTACTTAAATTAAAAACTTTATGAAATCAAATAGAAAATACATAATAACATTAAAAATGCATTATACATAGATAAACTTACCAAAATAGCAATAATCCAAGGGGATAAAAGATAGTATGTATATGTTCAAAAAAAATATTTTCCAAACTTTGAATGGATAAATCATGTTGTATCCAAAATTCTAATGCATTTTGCAATATGTTGCATTTAACAACGTCCGCTTCATTTTCTACCTCGTGTAAATAAAATTTAAGTACCTTTATAGCTTCATTTACAAGATTATTTTTGTGATAGTGTCTCATTTCCTTTGCACTTTTAGATTTTTTATGATTTACTTTTATTCTTTCCTCATTCATCGTCACTTTATTGTCATTATTTGTTGTTACACCTAATGATTTCGAAGATATATCTTGAACATCATCTTTCTCATATTCTACTGATATATTATTTTCAAAAATAGCATGCTCTATCCATTGTTCAGGATCAGGTGTAACAACATCAGAATCAAGTACGTTTTCGGTTATATCTAGAGGTATATCTTCACATTTTGGTTCCTTACACAACTCTTCTGAGCCTCCTTGACAATCAAAAGCATACAAACCTTCTTCAAGAGTTTGTAAACTATTCAAAGATTTACTTGACGGTATTTTCATTTTATTTTTCGCTGCATAATCCTCCACGGATTCAATTAAATTTTTCTCCACTTGTTTATTAAAAAGTTCGGTATTCCTTTTTAAATTACAATTTACAGATTGCAATTTTTCAGTTAAAGAAGAAATATCCGATCCATTATCTTTATCAAATGTTGTTGCTTCATCCGGGCTTTCTAATGTTACTGGTTTCATAGATAATTGGAAATTAATTGCACTCAATGCTTTCAACTGATATGAAAAAGCATCAGAAAAGTTATGTTGCAAAGCAGCTACGTTTGAGCATGCTTGATAATTTTCTAATTCAATACACTGCAAAAGCAAATATATAAAAGTGAAGAGATATTAATCTGAGATTAAATTTAACATCTATAACGTAAGAGTCTATAAAATAAAATAAACATAATATATATATATATATTAACCTTCTCCATAATTTTTGTCGAATCGTATAATCCATTAAAATGTTCAAGTACGTAGTGAAGGGTTAATTCTGCTGGTGATTTTTCAATAACACTCAAAGGAGAAATAAAACCAGCAAGAGAAGGAATATCATAACTCTGATAAGAAATAATGGGTGCAGGAATATTAGGGACATCTAAAATTATATTAGATGATTTAAGTAATACAATTTTTTCATCAGTATCTCGTGTTTCTTTGATAGATATTCGGCCTAATTGAGCCCTATTGTTATTACCCCATGCCAAAATAGTACCACCTAGATAAAAAAGAATTTAAGATATAATATTATTGAAAAAATCATTTATAAATTATTTATTATTAAAAAAACATTATTGTATGTTTTACCTGGTTGCATAGCAACTGTATAATCATATCCACAATAAATTCCAACAGATTTTATCGTAGTATTAATTTTTTCCTTGTTGTCAGAATTTTCCGTATAAGATTTTCCGTTTTCTTCTTTTTGATTAGTTACATTTCCGTTTTTATCGTCCGTCACTGAATCTACTTGAGCAAAAATTGATGCAGGATTATAACTCAAAGGTGTGGGAATAGAAACTTCATATTTTGTGCCATTGCCTATTTGCCCATCTATATTGCAACCCCAAGTATATAGTGAGCCATCCTTTGTTAAGAGAGCATTATGATGACAACCTGTTGTTATCTGTATAACATCAAAAATATTGTATAATATTTGCATAACATTATAACTATATATGCGTCCTTGTACAAACCTGTATAATACGTCCTTTTACTAAACTTGTATCTACTAGAGAAGGTTTTAAATGAGCCTGAGATTCTTCAAGTAAGCCAACATTAATATTCCTTGTGCTTGTACCTTCAAATTGTTTTTTTCTTAATTGTAAACTAGATGTAATTATCTTTGTTGATAAAATTTGTGTATTACTTTCCTTTGCCGTTTCCTGTATGTTTTTATTAATTGCAGTATCATTTCCTTCCTTTTCAATATTTTTCTCTAAATTATTAGCCTGTTTCTCATTAGCTTCTTGCTGTTCCAATATGCGTGTCTTTTTTAATGCTTGTGCTTGCAACTTTAAAACTTTTGGACTTGCACCCCATACATACAATTTATTCGTAGTACTAAGTGCCAACTAAATGAAATAAATAAATAAATAAATTTCAAAAAATAATTTCAATCAATTCCGAATTAGAAAGATCTATTTACTTACATTATGAAAGTATCCAGTAGTTATCAGAGAAATTTTTTCGGTCAATAACACTTTTATAGGTATAGAACTTTTAATGTTATTACTAATTCCTAATTGTCCAAATACGTTGCATCCGAATGCATAAACAATACCTTCATCTGATAAAGCTAATGAATGTGCATGACCAGCACTAATATGTTTTATAAATATACCTAGTAAAGAGGTAACTAATGTAGGTATATTACGCTTATCAGTATTTCCATGTCCTAATTGACCATGAACTCCCCAGCCCCAAGTAAAAACTCGGCCGTCTGCAGTTAATGCCATTGAATGGTATTGCCCAGCTACAGCATCAATAATCATTTCTTGAGCCAAACTAGTGATCAATTCAGGACTAGAACATTGTAACACTTTACCAAGTCCTAATTGACCAAATTTACTTGATCCCCAAACATAAATACCATTATTGGTTACTGCTAATGTATGACAATGTCCACATGATACACTAAAAACTTCCATTTCCATGTTGCGAAAGAAATTAATTTTGTTAGGTAAACCATATCTTAAAACAGATGATCCAGTACCTAAAAATTATATACATATCATATATAAAATGTCTTAAATAGTTACTAATTTTTATAAGCTCGTTTGTTACTTAATAAAAGTGATTACAAAATTAATGCTAATTTTCTCTTACCTAAACATCCTTGTAGAGAACTACCCCAAGTGTATACATCACCATTTCTAATAAGTGCAACATGAGAGAAACCTGCACTCAAAGATCTTCTTTTGAAATCAACACTTGAAATACGATTGATGTGTTCTTGCTTTAATAAAAAAAATAAAATTTAATAATATAATTATGATTTAACAATGACATTTATATTAAATAAATTTAATAAAGTAAAAAATACCTTTCTTGTTCCCATTAATTGTATATTGTAACCTAAAGTACAAGTTTGATTTAATAAAACCTTTTTATGAATCAAAGTAAGTAGTATCAACAAAAACGTTTCTATTATTTCTTCTACCAATGTATCAGCTTCTGTCTATGTAAAGACATAAAATTTATTAGATATTGAATGTGACATAGAAAAAAAAATTATAATATTTGTTCAAGATTATATTTACATTGTTCTCTGCAAGATCTATAGAATCACATTGACTAGATTGAGAACTATAAGAAGTTGTCCTATGCCGTGCTTTACACTTAACCAATCTGGATCTCATAATTGGATTTGTTGGATCATATAAAGTAATCAACCTCTATAAAAGAATATCATAAAATGTTATGATATAAAATATATAAAAATAAATATAAAAATAATATTAAATTCTCACCTGTAATACGAAAATTTGTAACTCTGAAATACTATTAACAATAAATGAAATATGTTTTCTAGCTAGATTGGGATTTATCAACATTGCTTGCATCAAATTAGGTTCACTTAAACATATTAACAAACCATCTGAAATGTATCATTTTATAATGTGTTATTTGTGATAATGTCAGTTCATTCAGTTATATATAAATATGTACATACATGGTATAGATTTGCTTGCATCAAACAAATGTACAGTCTTCATAAGGACATCCAACATTTGTCCATAAAGACATCTTTGTGTAGCTAAATGATGTAAAACTTCCCAAAGACAGGTTTGACCTGCTATATTAATAGCCAAAAGTTCATCATAAAAGGAGTTTGTAGATAAGAAATATCTGAAAATAATATTTATTATAGATGAATTGGAGATAATTTTATAATACTGTAAAAATCTATGCAATCTTGTAATATTCATACTTACAAGAAATCTTTATAAATAGTTTTAGATTGATGCGGTGCAGCTCTCAATGTCATTTCTATAAAAACAAGAATACATAAATTTGACAAATGTATTCTTGTTGCAGCTGACAATTCACTAATAGCAGGAGAAATCAAACAATGTGTTAGACTGCTTAAGAGCTCTGAGGTATGGCCAGCTGATGCAAATTTTAGGATACTTTTCAATAGTCCACACTAGAAATAATTTGAAATTATTAGAATTTAGAAACAAACTTTATTGGAAACATATTAATATTAAATAACGAAGAATAATGTTATGTACCTTAGATAATTTATAAGAAGCTACAGCACGTGGGAATTCTTTATTTGCCAATAATATATCTCCAACATATTCAAATAATTGTTGTGAATTCATACCAAATATCAAAGCCAATTTTCCTGCCTTGTCTAGTTCATTCCTTTTTAAGACTAATTCCATAAAGACAGATAATAATGGTCTCCTAAAAATAAATAAAATTTATCAATAAAATATACTAGCATATAATACAAGATATTTTCTTTATGATCGATCTATTAAAATTTAAAAATTAAAATATATAAACTAACCTTAGCACAACTCCATATACAGCATAATTTGTTACAATTATACAAGTTTCTACATACGGTGTCTCAATTTTTATATCTTTCATTTTTAATGATGGTGTATATGAGTTCTCACCGTCATGAGATAATTTTTCAGATGTCATGTTTGCAAAATCAATAAATCTATAAACAGCATGAATAATTTCTTTACTGTTCTCAAAAGAAAACTGATCAATGATACATCCCGGATTAAACTTATAATCTCTGTTTGGATTAACTTCAGACATTTGATCAGATAATACATATAAAGTATATTGCGTAGCATCAGTAACAAAAAACAATTGGTGAGTTAATAAAATATTTTCACAAGATTCAGGTACTTTATGAATAGATAAAGGATCAGCATCAAAATCTGACCCATGTACCTATAAATGAAATATATAAAAAATATTATATTTTTACAAGTTTATCCTATATATTTCATATATAGAATAGTACGCAATCATTCTTACAGTTACATGACTGCTCTCAAGATGATAGCACGTATATATTTGTTGGCCTTTTCTGTCATATTGTGGTGTAAGAAATGTGTCTTTTGACATTGGTTCTGGATTTATTGTACCAATGTAATCTTCAGAACATGAATCAATATTGAGAATTGCCAAATTACTAGGTTTATTAGTTCCAGTATCTGTAAAAATAATAAGAGCATATTTTTATAAAGTGTATTGAGTCTCAGTAATTATATATCAAATAAAACAATTACCATGATATCGTGTATTTTCTCCTAAGTTCTGATTTTTTGTTTCCACTAATTTTTGTCTAAGAATAGCAAGTTTTTCTACAGATAATTGTTTAAGTCCTTGCAATCTAGATCTTGTAGAAGCAAAAGACTTTGTATTTTCATAAATCATTTCATTCGTCGGTGATTGTGTATACATTTCTCCATTTTCAAATTGACGTGAATAACTATACGTGCGATGTTCTAACAATAAACGCCACTGCTGTTTTGTTTTACTTGTTATTAAAAGTGAGATGCTATCATTACTTTTTTCTTTACAAATATGTAGACTAATAATATGTCCATTAACATGAGCTGTGCCTACTTGTTGACCATTTTCAAGATTTATTAATATTATTTCTCCATATTCAGTGCCAACAATACCCATATTTGTAGATGTTTTTGTATCTTGCCACCAAATTAAGGCTGTTGGTCTATAGATATACAAGTATATAATTTTATTATTACTAATAATAAAATTATTATTATATAAACAGACAATGTTAAAATTAAGTTTACATTATTTGCTAGATTAATATAAAAAAAATAATATATTTATATGAAATTACTCTTACTTGGAATGTGAAGACTGTGTACCAACGTATGTAATCATTGTTATATCATCAGTGCGCCATCGTTCACTAAAAGTACACTTTTCATCAACTAATTTTAAAACAGGAATTATATATAAACAACTATCATTAGTAGTCGCTAGAAGCCAAGACCCATAGGGGTCGAAACAAAAAGATGTTATTTGTTTATGGGTTCCTTTAAACCAAGGAATTCTTTTAATAATCGGTATGGAGGATATATCCTTTTTATAATAAAGTATAATATCAGCATTTCCAGTTGATAGTGCTAAAAATAATCTCTTTTCATAGTCACATTGGGCACTATGCTGTATATCTGATGCTTTAATAAAACATTGCAATTTAAATAATCTTTGTTCATCGAAATTTATATTTCCTTGATAACCTCCTATAGCTTTATTTTCAGTCATCATCATATAACCCCAGCTAACGTTTAATATCTTTTATGATAAAACCTATAATAAAAAATAAATTAAACAAAATTAGGACTTACATGTAAAATTATTTAAATTATTCAGTTTACTTAAATCTCGAAATTATCAATATCGATTAAAAATAATTAAAATAACTTTAAATAAAAACGTTCTAAAATAAAGAGAACGTTACGTTATTAATATACTTTACGAAAGAGTATTTTCAATGCAAAGTGTATATAAACTCTATTCATAATTCTATTCATAATTCTTAATATATAGACAGTAAAGTTCTACTAACCAAACTTGTACAAGGTACTTTTATACTTCAACGTTATATAATATACTTTAAAACAAGAGAAACCAAGATCACAATCATTTTTATCGTATCCTGCTATTTCATGGGGGTAACTTTCTATTAATTTACCAAACGTCAAAACTTCAAGGTTATGTTAGACTATCTTTGAAAATGAAGAGTGTAAAGGCCTACTTATTATCATTACCACTAGGCGTCGTGTTTTCTCAAATGCATCTAAATACCAAGTGAAAAAAAATAAATAGAAGTTCTGAAAACATAAATCATGACATTTAAAGTAGGATTCTTATTCGTCAGTTCTACTGACAAGTTCTCGAGTAGTACATCCGTGACGAAACACACTTGTAGCACATTTTAAAAAGTAATTCATCACCTCCTTCTTTCTCCACTCGAAGCGTATTTTCTACGTGACATCAACGACACATGTGTATGGACAAAATATGAACTACTACATAAGCGCCAAGCGGAGAAAATAAACAACACACTGTCATCATACTTATCATCATGCGTCACCTACATCGTATCTGTGAACAATAAACTTTGTCAAATTAAAATAATCCCTTTCGCGCGTTTTTTTCTTGTTTTTAGTTTTTGTTTTCTAGTTTTTTTTTCAGACTTAGAATAAAAACAGGAAATAATGTTAGTTGTTTGTGTGATGAACTCTACACAATTTTTTCAGCTTTCACATTTATATCCTTCTTCGATGATGGCACGTGCTTCTCGCATTTGATCCACGATAGATATATACGTTGTAATATCAGCAAATATGCACATTTCTTTTACAATATAATATTTATTATATATATACATATATATATATATTATATATATATATACGACTTGTATGATGTTTTAAAGATATTATTAAATACAAAAGAATTAATTATCTTAGCATTATTTATTTTATTACATAAACAATAGTTGAACTATAAAAATATTGGCAATATATATATATATATATATATATATATATATATATATATATATATGTATATATATGTTGCCAATATTTATATATATATATAAAGACAATTTTATTGAATACAAGAAAAATACAGTTTTCATTTAATTTTTCAAAATAATAATTAATTCTTTTGATGGATTTTATAAACAATCGATGAAAATAAATAATAGAAACATTAATTTAATTAGTTTTAATTGAAACTTTGTTCTTATAAAATTCAGGATTTGTTCTCATCACTTTTCTAATTGGAATATTATTATTAAAAGCAGCCATCCAATCTTTTGAATATTTTACATCTACTAATATAGCTAAAACTTGATTAAGAGTAAGACTTTTAGTAGATCCAGTGTTCCAGCGTAAATATCTATCTATTGGTAGTTTCTCCATGCTTATACCTTCTTTTTTAGCTTTTGCTAAGGAATAAGGTTGAGGAGACATCTAAAAAAAAAAAAAAAAGAGAAAAACAAGAACAAAATATAAATTAAATGATTCAAAAAAACTCGTGTTATAAAATATCTTACCTTATCCACTAGTGCTCCAATAATATAAATTTTGTCAGGATTGTAAAATGTCATTTCTTTGTTACAATGCGGTGTTAGATATACTAAATCATTTTTATCAAAAATATCAAGATAAGACTTAGAAGTTATATTTAATGGAAAACTTCTGTCATAAACACTTGGTACTAAACTATGAAACTTTGTCAAAATTTTATTATCCTGTGGTGCATTACAAAAATAAAGGTCAGCTGGATTTTTATGCCAACGATTATAAACAAAACTGAGTAATAATTGTTTGGCACAATTCATTATTTCGTAATTTGTCATTAAATTATCATATCCGCAATCAAACACTATTTTTGGCTCAAACATTGAAGATATTGATAGATTGAAATTTAAAAAGGAATCTAATGATTTTTCATAAATTCGCATAAATAAAGAATTATGTGCAAGACCATATTTTAAACCACTATGACATTCTTCTTCTTGTTTTTTCATTTCTAAACGTGCTGCTTCCATCTTTTGTTCATGTTTTTGTCTATTGTTTTCTCTTTTCTTTTCATTTATAAAGAGAAATCGAAAATGTTTCCTATAAATAACATATAATGTTAAATTCTAAATTCCAAATGAAGTAACCATTAAGCATTAAAAAAGTTCTATTATATATAAATTTATATAATAATAATGTTTAATATAAAATATAATTGAAGAGATATTAGAACTAATGAATATTTGAAATCCTAAAATAAACATAATTATTGAATATTACTCAATTACCTTTGATGTGTCTTAGATGAATTTAACAAATATATATAATCTTTCGGTCGTAACGTTTGAGGGACTGTTTGGGTTGTTTCTCGCAAATATTCATATTCATATTGTAACAATTTATACTTTTTATTCATATCAGGATTTTGTAATAGTTGTTGTAATATCTTCTCATCCTTCTCATCTATATCTGATTTTGATTTTTTTTCATAAAAACTTTCAGCAAAATTACGTTTTATGAAATGTGTTGGTATTTGGATTTTACTAAGGTTAGTATTAAATGACGAAGATAAAATAACAACTGATTGTAATTTTTTAAATAAAACTATGCTATTTTTAAGACCGAAATTATACATTATATAAACTTTAATATAAATATTATTTTAAATCACTTTTAATTAATTATTTCTTTAAATTAAAATAAACTAGATGCTTATTTAACTTGTTTGCTGATATACTTTACTTATATCATAGAATAAATACATAAATCTAGTGGTTCAACGCTTGGCTCAAAATTTGTCCGCCGTAAACGTGAAATCATCATTATCGACGTAATTAATTTCTTTGAATTTCTCATAAATATTTATAAATATTTCTAATTTGAAAGTTAGGATATGTGTTGCGTACAAACGTACATACATATATATATTTATATATAACTTCATATTTTTTTTATTCATACAAAATTTATATATACATAAACATATATATATATATATATATATGTATATATGAATTACTAAGAAACGAAAAAGTAAAAAATGTCTGCTACTCTCTATTTGAATGAAATCATTCGTATCGCACAAGGTTCAAGAATGAGCTGTAGCTTTAGCGCGAAGACTGTTTACGTCGACACTTGTATATACTGTCATAATATTTAAATGAGCGTTGTTAGTAAATCGGTGGTAGATCGTGAATGTCATGATACCTCATGATGAAACAAAATTTGAAGTTGTACCAATAAATAATAATAATTCTACAGGAAAAAATGAATCTGTCATTTTTGTTGAACAATTTGTTAAAGATGTGTGCGACTTTAGTTCTCAGTATGGTAGCAATATCAGTATTTCCTATACAGCATACAATGTTGCTGGAAACCCAAGTAAATTCCCTGATTATGGAGACTTTCCACAAGCCTTTGTCATGGTATGTTAAACTAAAGATCTTAATCATGTTTGAGTGGCATTGAAAATTTTTATATTTTATATTAAAAGAACTATGTTAATTGTTTATTATCAGCAATGTTACATTTATTTTAATCTTATAAATGTAATCATTAATAATTTTAGAGAACGTATGGACCATGGTGGAATAAAGCACCTTCAAGGTTAAGTGATTACATGATACAGAATAATGAAAGTGTAATTAGCCAAGATTATATTGGTATGTAAAGTATGAAAAAGAAAGATTAGATATTTGTATATTTGATACATAGATTATAAAGTAATATACTTTTTGTTATATGAAGATGTTGAATATTATCAAGAGGTATATCCTATACGAATATCAATATATGAAACCTATAATCCAGGCAGTGTAGTTGGTATATGGGTACAAAATCCTTGTGGGCAATGGTTTCAGTTATGGAATGGACCACCTCAATTTGTACCTCAGAGACCACGCATATTTTCACCACCTTTAAAGACTTGTCATTTTAAAACAAAAATGGTTAGATTAGAATTTAATCATGACTTATTGGATTACTATACAGAATTGGATGCTGTACTTCTCATTGGGACATCTGAATTGATAATGCCTCGCAATCATATGTACCATCAAAATTTAAGTAATTTGTTACAAGAGTTAGGCTGTAATGGATATAATGAGGATATATATAATTTAACACCTGATTATTTGAAAGCTAATCAAGATTTGACTATACTTAAAAAAATGTTTCATAAATACTGCATTCTCTATAACAGGTAGAAAATATTCATTTTATATACAATATTATCATTTTTCTTAAGAACTAATGTATGTATATATATATATATATATATATTTATGTATAAATTTACAGCAGAATAATGGATAATATATCTAAAGGCAAGTTAGTTACTACATTAGAACAACATTGCCATTCCGTACCACCTATAGAAGAGGCATTTAATAGTTTACAAGAATTTTTACAGGAAGAGTTCCCTAAACTTATACGAGAGATGCATCTTTCTTCATCCTCTCCAATATGTAGGATATCTTTACCAAATGACAAGAACATATTGTCAACTTTAAATAACTTTGATAGTCGACCATGTGGTAGTTTTTCTGCACTTCCAGTAAAGTATTTGACCTTTATATTCTATTTTTCTTTATCATTGTTTATATATTTATTATACTGATTTATAGGATGAAACAGTTCTAAAAATTTTAAGAAATCTAGATTTAAAGACACTTTGTCGTTTATGCAGAGTAAACCGACATTTTAGTAATATAGCAAGAGATGCTCTTCTCTACACAAGTCTGAATTTGAAACCATATTGGTATTGCCTGAATGATCACGCACTAAAACATTTAATTCCAAGGTGTCAATACTTACAACGTTTAGATTTATCATGGTGTGGTAATTATAACATGATTAGTGACAAAGATCTTGTAGATTTTATTCATTCTTGTGGTAGTCTTCTGACACATCTACGTTTAAATTGTTGTCGCTCTATTAATGATATAGTAATTCTTGAAGTTTCAAGAATTTGTAAAAACTTAAAAGGTATGCCTTTAAACTCTTCAATATATAAATTTTTTATATACCATAAATTTTGTTTACATTTTTTTTTTTTAGAATTATGCTTGCGTAATTGTATGGGTATTACAAATGATGGATTTTCAAAGTTGGAGAAACTACAGTGCCTTGAACGCCTGGAACTTTATGGAACTGCAATCGAAACTTCTATTTTGTGTTCAATTTTAAGAAGAAATCCTCAAATGAGACATTTAAATTTAGCTGGAATGCATGATCGTTTAAATGTAGATGAAGTAGCAATTGAATTAGGAAACTCTTGTCTACAATTGGAAAGCGTAGACTTTTGGAAAGCACAAACTCTCACACCACATGGTGTAAGAGCCCTTGCTCGATGTATTAACCTTCGAGAGGTTGATTTTGGATGGTGGTATGTGTTATTAGATTAAACATTATTTAGCTATTTAAAAAAAAAACGAATCACAATACGATTACATATTATGTTTATAGTGGTGGAATGGGTGCTCCTGGTGATTCATTAAGGGCATTATTATCTTCTTGTCGTTATTTAGAAAAAGTATTTTTGGCTGCATTAAGAGGATTAACAGATAGAGATTTAGAGCCATTGTTACTCTGCCAACGTTTGCAACAATTAGATTTGTTAGGAGCACGTTCCCTCACTCCCGACATGTGTTATGGATTTTTATTATGGTGCCCTAAATTGGAAATGATTGATCTTAGTTTTTGCGAAGGTATCACAGATTCAAAAATTCAAGAATGGCGACGAAAGTATCCACATATATCATTCAAAAGAAGTTTTCAAGCTAATGGAACGGATTTATTATAAAGTGTTTCTCTGTATTCAAAATCCAATTTCTTAAAAGTTCAAACAAATTCAGAAAGTTAAATATTTCTGATTGTAAGACTGGAATTTATTAGAAAGATACAATTATAACTATGCAAATAAATTGATGCATTGCAAGAATGCATCTTAATTCTATTTGCATTATTTCTTAATAAAACTAAATGGACATTGTATAATAGATTTGTACATTTAATATTTGTATAAAATAATATACAAAACAATATAATTTTTTTATTCTCACAAACCTATTTTTATATAATTATTAATAAAGTATTTAATTCGATAAAAGCCGATTAGTTCGATAAAATTTAATGTAAATTGTGTAATGAATACTTTTTGTAACGTGCCAAAGAATTGATATATTTTATGTAATAAAAAAAATTACGATTTTTAAAAAATTAATAAATCAATTAATTGATTCTAATATTATAAGCATTGATAAAGTTAGCAAGAGTCTTCCCTTTGAGTATTCTTCTTCTGATCCTTTTTATAAAACTGACTTATTTTATGTTACTTCTACAATATTTATTATGTTATGATTTTGATCATTTATTATTTGTGTAATAGAATGTAAACACACTCTTCTTTCATATCTTCATAATGATTGGTAGTTTGTAATATTTCAAGAATTATTTTTTTGTCACTAGGAATTTCATTATTACTTTGAAACGATCCAATTGTCGAGTTCGAAAAGTTACTAATAGATATAAAATATAAACAACATGAGACGTATAGGTTAAACGCAAATTTATTTAAATAATTTGAAATGTACACACTTTTACACGGTTTATATAAGTACTTAGTACAAAAAGATGAATATTTTATATTAATACTTGGACTTGATAATGCAGGAAAAACTGTGCGTGTAAAATGAACGATTTTTTTTAAGGTTATATGTCACTCCGTTTTCTTATGGAATTATCTATTTTATTTTGTTTATTTTTTTATTTTAGACGTATTTAGAAGCGGCTAAAACTAAATTTACAAAAAATTATAAAGGTATGAATCCAAGTAAAATAACAACAACCGTTGGATTGAATATTGGAAAAATTGATATCGCTGGAATTCGTTTTAATTTTTGGGATCTTGGAGGACAAGAAGAACTTCAGTCATTATGGGATAAAGTATATAATTATTAATATTATTTTCTAAGTTATATAAACATTAAATAAATTGTTTAATTACGCAGTATTACGCCGAATCACATGCAGTAATTTATATTGTTGATTCATCGGATCGTGATAGGATACCAGATTCTAAAGAAACCTTTGGTAAGTTTCTGATGTATGAAATATATTATAAATATCATTATTATATTGTAATAATATTTTTAATTATCATATCAGAATATATGATTTAAAAGATTTCAATATTATTTGATATTATAGATAGAGTAATATCGTCTGAACATTTGAGAGGAGTACCTCTCTTAGTTTTAGCCAATAAGCAGGATGTTCCAGATTGCATGGGTGTTAGAGAAGTCAAACCAATATTTAATCAAAATGCACATTTAATTGGACGAAGGGATTGTATGGTAATGCCTGTATCAGCCCTTAATGGGTACGTTTAAGTTACTTTCTATTCGTTTCTTTCTTTTTTTTTGTCTTCTTTTCTATACTATGCCGTTATTTTTTACAGTCTATAATATAAAAAATAAATATTGACTAGTATTATGTAAAAAAATAATAAAATTATAATCTATGAATTTTGTGATAAAGAGATGGCGTAGATGAAGGCATCCATTGGCTTGTAGACTGTGTAAAAAGGAATAGCGACATTCGCCCTCCTCGAAGTCAAGATGATAGTTGTTTATCATAATCACAACATTCCTATTTAATTGTTAACTATATATCGCAGACAATATTACAAATCTTTTTTCGTATATGTTATGTTTGTATAAATAAAATAACATTTTTTTAAAAATACAGATATTTTTTTATTAAATTTATTTTTGAACTATAATAACAATATTTCTGGCAATAAAAATTATCAATTTTGTATTTGACAGTATTTTTTTAATTCCTTTTCATTCATAACTCGATTTAATAAAATTTATAGTCGGTCCTTAAAAATACTCGAACGACTAACCTGGTTGGTACTGATATCGAGATAATAATGGAGATAAGAGATAATGCCAACACTTCGTCCGACATTGTATTATAATGGTGATAAAAGTGTACAAAACTGGTTGTGCAGCTGTATTTTGTATGATATATAGCTAATATTTTAGTGTCACATTTCAACTAGAAAACAATTTTTTTTTTGAATTTTCTTTTTGAGTATCATGTGGCCTTATTATGAAACCGAAGACTGGAGCGTTTTACCTCCTGAATTCAATCGAAGGTACGTCTATTTATATTAATGTACAGTCAATCAGTATAAATTTAATACTTAAAATTCACGTTATATCACTTTTTAAATTTTTTCTAAATATATACAGTCAAATAAAATAACTTGAAAAAATATATTCAAAAATCCTATTACATTTTATTATGTCTAATCTCAAAAAAAAAAATCTTATTAAAAATCATATGTATTATCGATGTAACATTTTTATTATTTTTCGATTGAAAAAAAAAAAAAACATATTATTATTATTATTATTTAGATATTTTTCAATCGAGTAACAATCATGGTATACATATTGTTTTCTAATCTTTGACTAATATATACATTCATACAAGAAATTCTTAACAAAGAATAAACATATACGTATCCATGTACGATTGTGCAATGACACTTATACAATCGCATCGTATAATCAATTGTAAATCGTTCAGCAATTTCGTTCGATAGATGATAAATAAGATAATAATAAACGCGATTATCTTATCATGGAAAAGTATGAGTTAACTATACATTCAAATGTGCAAATTTTACGCGGGATCTGTAGTATTCTGATCATGATATCAGATAGTAAAGTTGTGTCGTTACACTTGATTCAAAACGATAAAGCTTTAAAAGTAATAATTATTAAAAAGAAGGAGGAATAATAAAAGAAAATAAAAAGGGAAATTAAGATAAAGTTTATCATTTGTGAAAGACGACATCATTTGTAAAAATAATATCAACGAAAATATTATCAAATGACGTTGTGTTTGACACGCAATCAAAAAATACAAATATAGAGAGTCTATTATATATTATAGGGGGGAGAGATCAACGTAGATGACAACTACTCCGCCATTTTGATTCTCCTCATACGACTAGAGCGCGCGTAGTGCGGGCGATCTTTCGTCGTGTGCTCTACAGGCTGTTCGCCCGTAGAGACGTACGATTATGAACGACGATTTACGGACCTCGATTATAAACTAAATATTGTTTATCGAAAAGGAAAATTCGTGTAAAATTTACGATACTACCAAGTGAATAACCGTGTACGGTGATTACGATAAGAGAGAAAATATATATACATATATGTGTGTGTGTGTGTGTGTGAGTGTGTGAGGTAGATAGATAGAAATAGAGAGAGTGAGTGAGAGAAAGAGAGAGAGAGAGAGAGAGAGAGAGAAAGAGAGAGAGAGAGAGAAAGAAAATCAGGCGCGGCGCACTGTATGCGAAGTGTGTACGAGGGCGCCCGATTCGTGATATCCTACCTGGGAGGCGAGGCATTTCTCTCGCCGTTTTGTCATATACGGAGTTTGCTGCGTGTAGAAAAGTGGCCGACACGACAGCAAACTCGAGGACGCGCGTCTCCGTGTCGTTTCGTTTTCGTACGACGCTTGATCGTGGTTGTGAGAGAACTTATTTCCAGAGTTCATCGTCGATCGGGTACCGTTTTTGACAGTTTCAGAAAGGGGAGGACAAGAAAGAGTGTATACGTGTGCGTGTGCATGAGAGAGAGAGAAAGAGAGAGAATGAGAAAGAAATAGAGAATGAGAGAGAAATAGAGAATGAGAGAAAGAGAGAGAGAGAGAGAGAGATGCATGGATGGATAGATATAAAGAGAAAGAGAGAGAGAGAGAGAGAGAGAGAGAGAGAGAGAGAGAGAGAGAGAGAGAGAGAGTAAGAATGCAACTTAACCCTTTGCCATCGCTGCAGACCTTAATAAATGAGAGGACTATTTTTTTTATGTAACCGGTTTATAAGTACACGTTTTTCAATATGCTGCCAACCTTTGCATCGAGCACGCTTTCGTGGTCAATAGACACGTGAAATTGCGATCGAATAACGTTCAAGGACTCCGATAGTCGATTCCAAGTAACGCGTTTCCTCTTTAGATCGTTTTTCGTGTCGTTTGCCTCCGTGAAACCGGTTATCTTATGTTTACGATACACTTGTCATTTTAATTATATGTAATAGTGGATTTTCAAATCGATTTTTTCTTATCTTTTTCCGTCTGTGTTTTGCGATATGACAGTGTTGTAAGGCTCGATTTTTTTTTCTTTTCTTTTTCTTTTTCTTTTTCTTTTTTTTTTAGAAGAAATTTTATTGCTATAAATATTTAATGATTTAACTCTTATAAATTTTGTAATCGATTGTTTCTTTTTCTTTTTCCTCTTTTTTCTTTTTTTTTTTTTTTTTTTTTTTTTTGTTCTAATATCATTTTTTGTGCCGTATGTGCATATCAAAATATCACATGGAAAGATATTATAGGAGAGAAATATTAATTCTTTACTGATATATTTTATAAAGCTATTTTTTAAATAACTTTTATATACATACAGTTATTTAAGAAAGTATTATTACTTATATATAATTTAAAATTGTTATTGTTATGGTTTTAAACGAATGAATCATATGATTATGGTTGCGAGAGTTTTAGTAGTACATATGATGTTTTCATACGTGTAAACTAATGGTTTTTAATGTCATCCATGTTTTACATTTAATTTTGATAAATTTGAATTAGTGTTTTTTGTTTTGTTTTGGCTGTGCTTGTGATTTTATTCATTAATATTTCTATTTTTAATTTAAAACAAGTTATGGTTGTCATGCTCCA
The DNA here is from genome assembly GCF_014083535.2 of Vespa mandarinia. Classification (NCBI taxonomy): domain Eukaryota; kingdom Metazoa; phylum Arthropoda; class Insecta; order Hymenoptera; family Vespidae; genus Vespa; species Vespa mandarinia. The sequence continues at coordinate 78,343 of NW_023395871.1, forward strand.
TAATATGACTATCGTGTGTCCAATAGGAGGAGAGCAACGTACGTGTACCCTAATCATCACCAATTCATTTTTACTAGTGACGTCTTTCGATTAAATTTCAAAACCAGCCTGTGAAACCATGAATGCCTCAGAACATGGGTAATGTTCCATTTCTAAATCTTCGATAAATGATTTATATTTTTAAGAATTTTAAATTACTTCTTTAAAATTTAATATAATTGGCAATATATACTGTCATAATTGGTACATTTTAAATATCAAAAGCTGTTTTTAAAAGACAGCAAGAGATGGGCTTGTTCTTGAAATTAAATAAATGAGTACAAGTGTCATTGCACAAACAGAAGGTGGACAATAACATTTGTGTGCATATAGTAGGCTGCGTGTGTATTCTTTCAGGTTTAACCCAGCCTTTAACATGGCTTCCATAAAACAAGCTTTCAATGAGGCAGTAGAGAGAGGTAAGTATTAAATTTATATTTACAATGCTTAAGTATATGCATTCAATTTAAAATATTAACTTTATACTTTGCTTATAAGAGGAAGCTTTAAATCATACATTTTTTTTTGATAAGCTGTAATTGCTTTGCTGATGAAGAAATATGATATTCCAAATTATTTTCCTAATTATGTTTGTGTATATTTACATTTATAATTTTATAATTTAGATAAAACGTTCCCCTTATATTTTTTTCTTCTTCCTATGGGTATACGTTTTTTTTGCATACATGCTTATTATATGCAATGCTTATTCATTGTGGTATTTCATGAGAATGACTATCATATCATCATTGCACTTTAACTCATCATAGAGCTGCTAACACAATGCACTGATGTTACATCTATAATTTAAAAGTTTCAACAGTTAGAATGCCGGCACCAACAAGATTGAGAGACCTAATCAGACAAATAAGAGCAGCTCGAACGGCAGCGGAAGAAAGGACAGTAGTAAACAAGGAATGTGCTTATATTCGTTCAACATTTAGAGAAGAGGATAGTGTTTGGAGATGTCGTAACATCGCAAAACTTTTATACATTCACATGCTTGGGTCAGTAATAAACATTTGTTTCTTTTCCTTTATTTTTTCTGTTTTTCTTTTTTTTGTTTTGTTTTTTGTGTGACAAGATTTACCTATCATACAAAAGATTATTTTAATAACGTTATAAATTATATTTTTAGATATCCAGCACATTTTGGACAATTAGAATGTTTGAAACTTATTGCATCACCCAGGTTCACAGATAAACGTATAGGCTATTTGGGAGCAATGTTACTACTAGATGAACGACAAGATGTTCATTTATTAATAACAAATTGTTTAAAAACGTGAGAACTTTCACATTAAAATAAGACATATTCTATTTATATACAAGATTATAATACTTATTACTGAGTATTAATTTTTTTCATATAGTGATTTAAATAGTTCTACACAGTTCGTAATTGGTTTGGCCCTTTGTACATTGGGTGCTATTGCATCGCCAGAAATGGCAAGGGACCTTGCTTCTGAAGTTGAAAGACTGATGAAATCACCGAATGCATATATTAGAAAAAAAGCTGCATTATGTGCTTTTAGAATTATTAGACGGGTACCAGAATTAATGGAAATGTTCTTACCTGCTACACGAAGTTTAATTACAGAAAAAAATCATGGAGTGTTAATAACTGGCGTTACTCTTATTACTGAAATGTGTGAAAATAGTATTGATACATTGAACCATTTCAAGAAGGTATGTTTATATTCCTAAATATAGACATTACATTCCTAGATATTCTAGAAATATGATGTAGTATAAATGATTAGAAAGAAATAACAATAAGTCAGCTATTAGATACATTTTAGAAAATATAACATTTTTTTTATATATTAATGAACGTTGTTAGAGTAAAATTCACATAAAATTTTTAATGGAAACACTTTCACAATGGAAAAGAATGCAGTCTCATGTTTCAAATAATAAAGATTAAAGTTACAAAAATTTTTATCAATAATTTCATTATATTCGTAAAAAAAATTGTATAATTATGTTATTTTATATATGTATATATATGAGTTAAATTTTCCAAATTGCTTTTATACATTATAATCATCATAATATAAATATCGTTTTATTTTCTTCAGGAATGCGGCCATCGAGAGGTAAAAGCCATATAAGTGTTTAATGTATACTTGCATGTTATGCTTCATACACAGACTTCATTCTTTTCTTTTACTTTACATGGGATTATAGTTATTAATTAGGAGGTTTAAGGTTCTGTTATGCTGCTTGCAATTATACTATTGATTATAAATCAGTCTATATTTAATATATATCTAAATATGTTTTCTTACTATTTCAAATATATATTTTTCATTATTTTCTGGATGAAGCTGTAGGTACACATGTATCTTGTTACTTGCTTTCTAAATATATATATATAATATTTAGCTGGTTAAGGTGGCGCATTTTAAAACCTGAGAAATTTAAATAATAACAATTATTATTTGGGAAATATAATCCATTGCTATACCAAAAATACAACTCAGGGTTATTCTGAAGTTTATCAAGAATTTGTTTCTCGATCTTCTGGTTGAAATTTAAATATAAGGATTAATATATTCATGTATTTTTAAGTATCAATAAGAGCATGTTACAAACTATTGTTAAATTATTTTTGTTGTTATATATAGTACTATATAGTATATTTATTATTGTTCTCTTTTATTCTTTATAAGCATTAACAACTGAAATATAAATACTTATACTATATTCTTCTACTTGCACTTTTTTTTTTAATGTGCTTTATTGTTTTGTTGCATCAAGGATAAGTTTTGATTTTTAAAGAACTATGCTATTATTTCAGATTGTGCCAAATCTAGTGAGAATTCTGAAAAATTTAATACTAGCTGGATATTCTCCTGAGCATGATGTATCCGGAGTATCTGATCCATTTTTGCAAGTGAAAATTTTACGTCTTCTTAGAATTTTGGGACGTAACGATGTGGACGCATCCGAGGCAATGAATGATATTCTTGCACAAGTTGCTACAAATACAGAAACCAGTAAAAATGTTGGCAATACAATATTATATGAAACTGTTCTCTCAATAATGGACATTAAATCTGAAAGTGGACTTAGAGTATTAGCGGTTAATATCCTAGGCCGATTTTTATTAAACAATGATAAAAATATTCGTTATGTTGCATTAAATACATTATTGAAAACAGTTTATGTGGATACAAGTGCAGTTCAGAGGCATCGTTCAACAATATTGGTAAGATCATTAAATGATTAATAGAACAATAATAATAATAATAATAATAATAATAATAATAATAATAATAATAAAATCTCTTGAATTATCTCGCACTTTATCATGTATTTTATTTTTTTATTACAGGAATGTTTAAAAGATCCAGATGTATCAATAAGAAGGAGAGCAATGGAACTGAGTTTTGCGCTTGTTAATTCAAGTAATATTAGAAATATGATGAAAGAATTATTGCTCTTTCTAGAACGTGCAGATCCTGAATTCAAAGCCCAATGTAGTAGCAATATAGTAATGTCTGCGGAAAGATTTGCACCTAATAAACGTTGGCATTTGGAAACATTATTTAAAGTCCTTGTTGCTGTGCGTACACTGTAATAATTATAAATTTATTAATAGAAATTTCAACTCTGATTATGTAGAAAATAATGTAACGGAATAGTTATTAAATTTTTTTTTTATGTATCATAGGCTGGCAATTATGTACGAGATGATGTAGTAGCTTGTACAATTCAATTAATCTCAGAGACGCAATCACAACAAGGTTATGCTGTTAGTGCATTATGGCGTGCATTAGAAAAGGATACATCAGATAAACAACCTTTGGCTCAAGTAGCAACGTGGTGTATTGGAGAATATGGTGATCTTTTACTTTATGGTCCACCATTGGAGGATGCAGATGCACCAATAAACGTTAGCTAGATAACCATATTTTTAAATTGATAATAGATACATTTAAAACTGTTTCACACTGATCGATTTTTATATATTATAGTTAACAGAAGATGAAATTATTGATGTTTATCAAAGATTATTATGGAGTCCACAAAACACAGTTGTTACAAAACAATATACTTTGTTATCCCTTACAAAATTAAGTACAAGATTTCAAAAAGGAAATGAGTAAGTATTATCTTTGTAAAATTTTCTTTACATTTTTACATGATAATATTTTCATATTCATATAATTTAGATAAACCGGCAAGATTACTGATATAAATCGATATATTATATATTTTTTTATTTTACAGAAAAATTCGGCAGATTATAGATACGTTTGGTAGTAATTTACATATTGAGCTGCAACAAAGAGGCATTGAATTTTCACAGTTGTTTAGAAAATATGATCATTTACGACCTGCATTGCTTGAGAGAATGCCTCCAATGGAGACAGCAAGGCCACAAGCAAATGGTATTATTGGTATGGTGAATGGCGAGCCAGAGCAAGAAGATGAAAAATCAGTAGTATTGGAAACATCTGTTACCCCATCTGATTCAGTATGTATCAAATGGATATCATATAGAAGGTGTTAATAAATTATTGATAAAAATATAATTTATCTTTTACAGAGTGCACTTTTGGATTTGCTCGGAAGTACCGACGTTGGGATGACAATGCCAATAGTTACAACTAAAAATCCACCTCCTCCTGCAACAAGTATAAATAACAACGATCTTTTAGATTTACTTGGTAGTTTGGATATGAATACAGGGGCACCACCTTTAGTATTACCCCAACAATCACAATTAACAACACAGATATTTAATCCTACGAATACGACAAACTTTTTGGTAGATGGCCTACTTAATTCTTCAGCGCAAATTGGTTTGTATTCGTACAAAGAAATATTATCATTCATGATTAATGTAAATGAATATCTAAATTGAATTTATATATAATTATAGAAACTCCAAGTATGATTGTTTTGGATAAATCTGGACTTAAAATAACTTTTAAAATGGAAAGACCGCCAGATATTACAGACTTATTAATTATAAATATGACAGCACATAATTCTACGAATAGTGCATTAAGTGAATTTTTATTTCAAGCCGCAGTTCCTAGGGTAAAAATTAAACTTTATATATATTATCGTTTATATATTACTTTCGTATGTAATAAAATAAATAATGAAAAAATATTTTACATTTTTTAGACATTCCAACTACAGATGCTGCCACCATCAAGTACAGTTATTCCTCCATCAGGCGAAGTTACTCAAGTAATAAGAGTTACAAATATCAATAACGTAAGTTGTTCTTTTTTATATTTATTAATGTCAATTTTTAGAAATATTCAAGTTACTTAGGTATTATCGTAAATATAAATATATATATGTAGAAATAGCTTTTTTGTATATAAAAAGAATGCGTTTTTTCTTGTATAATTATATCTATTAGTTATATATAACTATATATTTGATAATAATTTGTTGAAACTTATTCTGTGTAACTAGGTACCATTAAGAATGAGACTACGAATTTCTTATACTGGATCAGCAGGGCCAATTTTAGAACAAACAGAAGTAAATAATTTTCCCTCATTGGTATCACAGTGACATCTTACAATACAAAAAACAATTGTACATATGCCTGCCTAATAATTAATTAAGTCTGATATAGACCATACACAACCTCTTTATTTTTGAGGTAAAGTGAACATATGCGTTGACAAAAATGTACCAAACATTTCTTTTTATCCATTGAATGATTAATGAACATCAAGCACGTGTAGTGCGAATAGAGTTTATTTTATGGCATGTGCATATCGATATTAATTTTTCTTATTGGAAAAGGACATCCCACCTGCTCACAGGCACAACCCTGTGTTCAATACTAAGCAATATCATAATTATTTCACTTATGTACAGATTACTTATGTATATTACACATTATTAGATATTGTTCGAAATTGTATGTAATATTCTTAAGTTTTCTCTTCTTAAGTATTTTAAAGTATATCATTGGTAGAAGAGCTGTTATAAGTCGAGATAGTTATTGAATATTTTTTTGGTTATATCATTGATATGCATGCATCATACACTTGTAGATAATCAACCTAAAAAAAAAAAAACACAAAAAAAAAAAATATAAAAAAGACATTAAAATGATGCTTGCTTGAGCAGGTGATACAATATTAATTTCGACAGTTTACAGAGGAACGTCGAGCGTAATCGGTAATAAATGAATAAAGCGGAAAATATGAAAAATAATGTAAAATATCATTCGTATTATGGTGCATGTCTATAAAAAAAAAAAAAAAAAAAAATATATCATTGTAAATATTTTCTCTACCAGGACATAATAAGGTAGGAAAATAATATTGGATACAACACTACTCTGTTAATTTGTTAAATTTATGATATTATTATGTCTCTTCATTTAGTTTGCATATCTTAAAGTATTTGGTAAAAATAATAGAATCTCTCCGATCTATCTCTTAATAGTATGAATGAATTATGATTCTCTTAAAAGTGTTGTTGTCCTGTTACTATAATGAACAATTAACCCTTGCTGTAATAATTGATCTTTTCTACTATATTTGTAACAAATGAAAAAACTCGATTGCCTTGTAAATAATAGATAGGTGCAGTCATATAGAAGTGATGAGATTCTTATACAGATGAAATACAAAATGGAATTCTTACAAAATATGAATATAATACAATTATTAGGATTATATTATAGTATTCACTTTTTTGATGTTTTATTTAAAAAAATTTTTGTTGCGATTATACACACGTGGTTGAATATATGCGTTACAATATCCCTCATTTGCTAATAATGTCAGGGATGCAGTGTTTATACAAATTCGAGTGTATTTAGAATATATAGTAACATTGGAGGGCTGAATTCTGGTTGTTATATAACATTGGTTTGATTGCAAACATTTAATTGCTCTATATGGGGGACATAAGTTATTAAAATCACACAATCATAATTTATTGAAACTAAAGAAGAAAAAAAAATCGTTGTTTTTAACAATTAAAATAAAGTTATATACAAAATTTGATTTATAATTGTAAAAACTATATTTAACACTTACAAAGTGATTAAAATCAATGGAATATGAGGAATTGATGACAGTATATAAGAAGTTTTATATGTTGCAAATATGTAATTATTTAACACGTGTAAAAATGTAGTTTAACCGGAATTAATCATGCTCTCGTATGATAGACAAATTAGTTTGCACTATTGAAATTTTTAAATAATTCATTTTGGGTCTGCCTTTTAAAATTATAATATAATTTAAGAATTCATCTGTCAACAATTCACAATATGAGATAACAACTAAAAAATGATAAAAATTTGTTTATACATTTGCACAAAACACATTACATTCCTTATCTAATTTATTCAAATTGTAAAGTTTAGCACTTTGTAATTTAAAAAAAAAACTGGGTATTTATCAATGTCTTCAAAGAATGTATGAAGAAAATTAATCTATTCAAGTAATTTTAGAGGGGGTCTAATTTTTATTTTTTTATCTGTATAAAATATGCTTGCTATAAAATAAAAAGTGCAAGGTCTATAAAAATGTATGATACCTACTTAGGTAATGGCAGTGTGGCAGACAAAAATAATTTCGTACATTAAAAAGATTATTTTTCAGTCTTTTATACATGTAAACTAACAGAAAAATAATGTACTTAATTTTATTAAATTAAATTTAATGTTAGCATGTTACAGTATAGTTTTGTAAGTTTAATAGGCTTAATACATATAGTTAAAAATTTAGCACATCCTTAGTTGATTTTAGTGGAAGGCTTTTTTGATCATGCCAGATTTTCATTAGCATTATGAAATATTGTTAGATATGTTATTAGTATAATTGTACGCGCATTTTAGCTCCGTCCCTTTATATGTTGTGCGATATGAATGTTTGGAGTGCGAAAGCAGAACAGGTGGGTGTGTTTCTGAGTGGCCTTGTCCTAAAGTCTGTGACACAGTATCAGCCCTTCAGTGGGGTGTGCTCTGCCTACTTGTTCTCAATGCTATATTAGTTTTATAAATATGATTATAAATAAATATAAATATGAATATAAATATAAATATAAATATAAATATAAATATATATACATATATATATATATATATATATATATATATATATATATGTGTATGTATATATATATAAATCAATTGTGAAGATATTGGGTAATGATAAAGATGCTGTATATATACTTTCTAGCAAATCAAGGTGTGAAAATAAAATGTATTTTTATTCCACTAAGTCTTTAAAGTATACGTTTCGTATGTTTGTTTTGAAAATTATCTAATTAGAAAGATTATTGAAGAAATAATTACACTTCCTCTATATTTTCTGTAAGTTACATATCATTTTATGTGATAAGAAGATATGAAAAACTAAAACTTGAAAACAGAAAAGTTGTGTATGTAACAAGTATTAATTATAACACACATTGCTTTTATTACAAATACATTTGTTTGGCTTACTTAAAAATTAACTTATTATGAATTAATATAATTGAATAGTGTTCAATGAGAATCTGTCATATTTTTCCCAACTTGATTAAATAATTTGTCTTTAATAATTTGTGCCATTAAACCATGTATAACTTCAATTGTAGTTTTAGAACTATCACGTGTTGCTTTGATAAGTTTTTCAACTGTACTACGATCGTGTGGATCTGTTCCACCTAAAACAAATCCTCGTCCAAGTGCAACTTCCGATTGTTCTAATTTATCAGACAAATCAAATATTTGACCTGTAGTATAATCTGCATTTGTCAATAGACTAGAAGAACTAAGAGTGTTCACCCAATATTTATTCCATAGAGAATCCAACAATCGTTTATCCAATAATGATTTAAAATATGATACTTCTAAAGAATAATATTGTTTACAATGAACACCAAAGTCTTCAATTTTATTTAAAGGTATTGTTTGATATTCTGATGGTTCCTCATTAGCTGGTTTATATCCCTAAATTAAAAATATATTGATATAAATGCATTATTATAAAATACATTAGAATTCATGATTCCATATAATTTTTGCTACACACCTTTGGATAAGTCCTAAATGCTCCTAAGCAAACTTTACCCGCGGAAATAGTTCGTACAGGATCAATTACAATAGCAACAAATGGTTCTTGAAAATTTTGGTTAAGCATTTGCGTAGAAACATCAATACCTGACAACCAACATCCATATCCTGGATGACTATGATACCAGCCAATAGCATTTTCTTGTCTACCAACCTAGAAAAATATTTTAATATATTAGACAAAATATTAGTACCTAATGTAAATGAACGAAAAAATGTTCTCTCAATTTTACTTGTTTTGCAGCTTCTATATATGCAGTCATGTATTCATATGCCTGAGCTTGGGCATTAACTCTTGTTTCTGTCCCTTCAACAGGTAATGCAAAAGAATCCATAACTATCATTGTATTTGCTGCTACCTTTCCAAGCAGAAGGCCCATTACTTCTAATGTTCCACCAGAACGTGCATGCATTACCATTTTTAACAATGCCAATGCTGAGATTTTTATATCTTTGAAAAAATGAGGACTATATTGAGAAAATTCAATAGATTAGTAACATTAAATATGATTCCTATTTATTACAGTCTTCTAAAGATAATAATACTAAAAATATCTATATTAGACATACTCTTTCTCCCATGGCTTAGCCGCTAAAATATCTTGTTGTTCTTGTCTATCATATCTGTAGATTTCATCAACTGCGTTAATTGTTTCAACATTATTTGACATCTCCCAAGTCTTTTGCGCAATAATAGTTTGATCACTGGACGTACTAGCCATTTTTGTTTTCACAAGTAATAGACTATCAAACTATAATTAAAGCAATTAATTATTTTTCACAATTCATTAAAAAATTATCATTAGATTTCATATCTAATTAAATTAATCAAATTTATTATATAATATAAACTATTAGATATTTGTAACAATTTTACTATATAATTAAAATTATAAAATTAATATATATATAAATTTAAAACAATTTACACATATAAATTTCATTACAGTTTATAAGATCTTCTCAATAATAATAAACAATTACTTTTAAATATAACTTAACCTAAACCAAATGCATAGAAATTTTTAACACGAATAAATACACTAACATAAGTTTTCAATTACAAAATAAAATAATTTTCGTATTTCAATGAAAGCTTTTCTTAAATTTACCAACAATAACTTATTTAATAATCTGAATATTATTAAATGAAAAATATAAGTAAAAACAGATTTACTTTAAATACAAGAGCTTCTATCGACATCTATCTACTGTCTACGTCTAGATGTCGTATTTAAATAGTTCTTTAGCAATGATAAAAGTTATTGTCAATAATAATTACAAATTTCACGAACATTTACGAACTCATAAAAATATTATTTAATTATTTTTAGGTCTTAAAACATACCAGAAGTGTAATTATAATAAACGTAAAGTATCCTTTATATTACAAATCATTTTTTATTTTTATATATAATTATTTAAATATAAAAGAGAATATTTGAAATCATGTAGCATCCTAAAAATAATTACAAAATAATTACAACTTATTGTGTAACAAGAAAATTTATAAATATTTACGATAATTCTATAATTATTCAAATAATCTATAATGTACACGCAGTACAATAAATTAATATTTCATCAATAGTACATTCGTTTAAACATTGCAAAAATCGTAACGCGCGAGAAACTTAAAATAATATTAATTAAAAATTTCAATACTTAAAAATTTGTATCTCAAGGCTTTGTGTAATCTAAACATAAACGTACTTTTTCTTATCTTTGGCAATCATCGAGTTAGCTTTTAGTTTGCACTTCGACGCATGAGCATAGAACTCTCTCTTCTTAAATGTGAACATTTATAAATTAATATTTTCGATAATTTTTTAATAATTTCTAAAGTCTAATATACGTGAAATACAATAAATTTATATTGAAATAGTAGTATATTCGTTTAAAAATTAAAAAGAGATTAAACATTAAATTACTAACCCTTTACATTTTCTAGTAATACTTCCACAAATAAATAGATTGGATATAATAAAATTCTATGGGGAAATATTAAATATATGAATTTGTGATTAAAATCAAGTTTATCGATTATTTGATCGAAAATAATAATTAGTGAATATAAACTTAAATATTATATAGTATTTTTATAAAAGTCAAAATATTAGTTTGTTTTTAAACTGTCTATGAAGTAAAACTCTTTTCCTCTTACTAGATTATATTTTTTCGTGATTTCTCCTGTAAAAGTACTGTAATAATTTTCTTTATCTTATATTGTTACTATAGTAATAATATATAATATATAAAATAAATAAATATAGTTATTATTTACGTAAGAAACGCGTGATTAATTAAGACGATATTTCTTTATCGTTCGTTCAAACTAAACTGAGCCTCGTTGCGGACGATCATAGCGACGGTGCTGCCACCATGATAATACGCCCAAATACTAAATGCTTATTGGACGATTTTCTTTCATTACTATACTTAACTACTCTCAAGTATTATCTCGCTTATCTTTCTCATGTAATACATTATGTATATTTAATAATAATATTAATAAATTCTTATATATATATATATATAATATATACAATTTCATATTATTTCGTATATGAAAATTAATAAAACTGTACAATAACGTAAATTATATGTGTATATATATATATAAAATAATATAATATATATTTGTATATATATATATATATATATATATATATATATATATATATAGCTGATGAAACTTTCGAAATTTACTACTAGATAGTGCTTTCATCATCGCAGATTTTGACTCGATGTATTGTTTCTCTTTAATTTGCTTCAATGTCGTCTTTATACACTCTATGAACAAAACTGACCTGTACGTTTGTGATAGTTTTATAAACATTTTGCACGCGAGTAGTAATAAATTATTAAATTATATTTACATTATATTTATGAAAGAATTTTTAAGAGTTATTGAAAACGGAATCGATACCACACGACGTGAGAGGTTGTTCAAGCCAAATATAGATATGGCATTAATTAGAAGAGCAACTCATGCTGGTAGTTGGTACTCAGATTCTGGTAAGTGTCATTCCAAATTATTGTTTATTTAATAAAAATAACATTTGCATGACAATATAGAAATATTTCTTTTCTTCAATTTTTATGTCATGTAAATTTCATTATTCTATGAAGAGTAATGCTATATTCAATTTTGAAAGTAATACTGTATTCAAAATATGTTTAAAAATATGATGAAATTTTAATGAAACAGGAATATATGAATCATGAGTTATAAATACTAAGTAGAATTTTAGTGAACATTAGTAGTTTTGTCAATAGAATGGAGATTTTGGCAAGATGAAACAATGCCTGAAATTCTAAGGCTGTATGCAGTTCACTTAAATGTTACAAGCAAGTGCAATATTTTTTAAATGTTTCTTTGTTATCGTATAACATCGTTTGAAATCGTTTGATTTATTCTTAAGAGAATGAAAATCATTATTAAAATATTTTTTTAAATACTTAAAAAAGAAAAAATTAAAAAATCTTTTATTAAATACTTTTATTAAAGTAATAGATCAAAGATTTATCCTAAGCTCGATCATATATTATAAATGTCAAATTAAATGAATTTAAACATTGTTTTTTATAGAACTTAGATTTATTTGTTAAATAAAAGGATTATTAAATAGTGATTTAATAATTTTGATGCACTAATGCAGGTTCAAGGATTATAATCGTTTCAAACGTTACGAAACTCTAACATCCAGGAGAAATGATAAAATGCTACACAATCTGTATAATTATAAAATTATATGGAAAGAATATTATCCATACACAAATCTTTATATATTTCTGAAAAAGAAAGTCCTAAAAGATAATCCCAAAATCTGAATTAGCAATATATGCTGTAGGTTCAGAATTGAATAAGCAACTAGAAGGTTGGCTGGGTGCAGCAGACCTATCTCATGGACCTGCTAGGGCAATCATTGCCCCGTTAGTAACTATAGAATATTATTTCATTAGAATTTTCATTGATTTATCTTTAATGTCAATTGAATTTTTTCAGACACGCAGGCTATAGCTATTGTGGAGGATGTGCTGGTTTTGCATATCGTCAAATTAGTCCAGTAGTTGTGTAAGTTTAATATTTAATCTATCAATTATATAATTATATAAATAAAATATTAATTACAAGATATATAAAATGAGTAATATGTTTTTATGCAGTCGCAAGATATTTATTCTAGGCCCATCTCATTATGTGAGATTGCCAGGATGTGCCCTCTCTTCTGCTTCCATTTATCGAACACCATTATATGATTTACATATTGATCAACAAGGTATAATTTAAAAAATGTATTATAATCATTAACTATTAACTATTATAAAATGTTTATAAAATCAAATCATATTTCTCATTGATTTTTATTCTTTGCATTGTACGATAGTACGGAGAGAACTTGAAGAGACAGGACAGTTTGAATGGATGGATTTGAATACGGATGAAGAGGAACACAGTATCGAAATGCAGTTACCATTTCTAGCTAAAGTTATGGAAGGGTGTGTATAATCAAAGATGTTATATTATAATATATCTTTTGTTGAAAATAGTATGTTTATAATGTAATATTATATATATATTTTGTGATTTAATTTTATTGTTACAGATTTAAAGATTCGTTTACTATAATTCCCATTTTAGTGGGATCTTTAACTCCAGAAAGAGAAGCTCTTTATGGAAGATTACTAGCACCTTACTTGGCTGATCCTCAAACATTATTTGTTGTTTCCTCAGATTTTTGTCATTGGGGACAAAGATTTCGATATACATACTATGATAGATCATGTGGCCCAATTCACAGATCTATCCAAAATCTTGACAAGATGGTAGGTATTAATGTTATTTATAAAGATCAAACATTATTAAATATTTTCCAATCTTAAATAATATCACTTAATTCGCTTCATGTTGTGTTTAGGGTATGGATATAATAGAAACATTAAATCCTACGATGTTTACGGATTATCTTAAAAAATATGGCAATACCATATGTGGCCGTCATCCAATTGGTGTTTTGTTACAGGTAATATATTAAAATTAATTTTTATATTGAAGGATATTAAATTCTTTTTTGTTTTTTTTTTATTTATTTATTTATTTATTTATTTATTTTTTTTTTTTTTTTTTTTTTTTAATATTTAGACATTAAATTTAAAAATAATAAGTTATTAATATAATATCTTAATTTCAGGCAATACACAGTTTAAAAGGAAATACTAATGGTCAAAAAATGAATTTAAAATTTTTAAAATATGCTCAAAGTAGTCAATGCAATAACATGAATGATAGCTCAGTTAGTTATGCAAGTGCTTCCTTAGTTCTTGAGTGATGTTATACATTATTTCTTTATGATCAATAACATCCGAGAGTAAAGACATTTGATGAATGTGGTAACTAAATTTAATAAGGATATCAGTCATATTGTAAAAAGTCCAACTATATGAACCATAGGTTAAGATAAAAAAAAAAAAAAAAAAAAGAAGAAAAATGAACAAAAAAAAAAAGAAGAAAAAAAATATTATGGCTGGTACTATTAATCACAAATATGAAAGAGTTACCCTGTGTGCAAAAGAAACTATTTGATTGTTACAACGCAAATGAATGTATACTACTAACAATGTCAAAATGTTTTGTATAAGTGCATTTTCTTTTAATACTTACAAATCGTATTCAGTACTTCCATAATTATTGCAATAAAGGAAGGAGCTTAAGTATTTCTTTGCTTTGGTTGGAAATACAGCCATGTGTAGTTAATTATATAATTATATAATACATAATTTATACATGTATGAAGAGTAAGTATAGCTACTGACAATGAAGAGAAAAATCTTTCACTTTTTGCCTTTAATATTTTACTATTTTAAGCCAGATGTTCAAATTTTACACACAGGTCATATTTTTTTAAAGAGCTTCTATAAAATAATAATTAGATAATAATTTCTTTTTTCGATTAAGATGAAATTCCTACGATTATAAAAAAAAAAAAAGAAAAAAGAAAAAAGAAAAAAAGGAAAAAGAAAAAAAAAATAAAGAAATTGAAATAAAAATCTATATTACAGAGATATTTAATATAAATTTTGATAAAAGATTAAGTAAAAATCTAAGAGTAAAGATCTAGTCATTTTCAGTCACTATTTTCAATGTTTAAAAATAACTGAATAAAAATGTTCGAAGAGAGAGACTAGTCAACATTTTATTTATTAAATGATTATCAAAAACAAAATATATCTCTTCTATGTCATTAGTAAAGGTGCATATTCTGTGTTACTTCATATATTATTATATGAAAAGAACTGGTATTAACGAACTCCCAGAAAACTTAATACATGTTATATAGTTTTTCAAAACAAAGCAATGGAATGATCTCATATCCTTCCTATCCCATATTTTATTATTTAAGCAAATATGATGACACAAACAGAGTAATTCTTACTTTACTACTCGTTATATAATATATTATAAGAAGGAAAAACGAGGTCGACAAAAAAGCAGTGTTTTGTAACATATAGTTTTTAAATATTCATTTATATAGGTTTATTTTTTATACTCTTACAAACTTCTTTGTATAATTATAAAAATGAAAAAATGTTCTTTAATATTATTGTTTAGTATGTGAACTCACAAAACTCTGCTTAATAATAAAATAGAACATAATGAATAACAACAAAGTAACTTGTTATCTGTAAGACTTCCATAGGAATATATCTATGGAATTGTAAAAGTGATCCTGTACATGTTGCTTTTTCTATCTTTATATACTAAGAATAATAATGTTTATATTTGTATGAAGAATCTGGATTAATCTACACATGTTGTTTCATAGCTGTCTAATAAAATTAAGTCAAGAAAAATATATATTTTTTTTTGTGTTCATAGATACCTAATATATTACAAAGCTGTACAATATATATATACAAAGTATTGTATGAAATAAATTTACCATCTTTTACTAAATCTAATACATTATATCTCATTATTTTTTCTTTCTTTTTAAGAATTTTGTCTTTAAGATATTATATTTACTTGTATATCATATTGTTGATCCAGGCCAATATAGCAATCAGAAATTAAATAAAATGTCAATTTCATTGGCCCTAAAACATAAAAATAATAATATTAAAGTAATAAGTGATCAAGCAAGGATAAAAATTATTAATACATCTGATAATAAAATTAACATTTACCTGTACTATAAGGAGCTTTAAACTGTAATTGATAAATTCTATGTTGATTGTTAACACCGTTAACTCTTTTCAAGGCCCATAATTCCCGTTGTGAAATATCACCTAACACTAAAAACCAGCCTTCATCTTTTCCCTTTTGAAACATGGGACAATGTGCCCTTAATGTATCCGAGTGATTTTTTCTTTTCATCCCAATGACTAATGTGTAATCTTGATCTTGATGAAGGTCAATAACATGATTATAGTTTGTTTGTAATGGTATTTTTTTTTCTGTACCATCCTCCCAATTCCCATGTAACATTAAGTCGATACACAGCATTGGCATTTGTTTGATAACTTGATGTATCTAACAATAAAAATTTGAAATAGAGTTAATAAAGTTTAAATAGAATAGGAAAGAGGAAAAAATATATGAATCTAAATGTATAATATAAATTTACCTGATGTATCTGTTCCTCATGAAATTCTTTACTTAAAGCCTTGGTAAGTCGATTATAATTATTAATCGTAGTAGCACATAATACTGGAAGAGGTGCCGGCAAAGAAGAGAATAAAGGCAAATGTTCCTTATTTATATGAGGTAAAGTAATGACTGCAGGCTCATCGATCCATCTAGCTTGTATTATCATTTGTAACAATTGCATTATTCTAAGTGTACTTGCTAACCAACCCTTCTCTGCTGCGATATCTATCATCGCCTGAGAATGACAATGTATAATAATTAAAAAAATATTATTTATCTAAATATTTTCTTTTACTGTTTCCGATACATACTTGAATTATCCTAATAGCTTGATCAAGGACTGATTTTAAATCAGTAATATAATCCGTGCATGGAAGTGGAAGTCGAGAAAAATGTGCTTGAAGCAAAAGATAAGCCTTTGTATTAGGAGAATCATATGTATATTGATCAACTTGATAGCGGCACATTTTTGCCAAATCCCTGTTAAATATGTTTAATTAGTTATATTCCTATTGTGTAAAAAATAACATGTATTATACTACATTTATACGTACTCATTCAGTAATTCTTCATTGTGTCTAACTGGAAGTTCATTATATTCACATGAATTACATAAGATTTTCAAATATTCATGTAATGCAAGATCTTCTATTAATGCTTGTTGGAACATTAACATAGTAAGATGTGATAAGTAATAAAAGGATGCTATTTTGCCCATTGAAAGAGGAAATAGAATATTATCTTCCTACAATCAAATAACAATCAAATTGATTCAAATGATGTGGACATGAATGAAGTAACATAAAAAATATGAACATCAATACTTACTTCATTGTAATCTATACAATGTGAATCTAATAATACTTTCACTGTGGTGTCCACTAAAGTTGACAAATATTGATTAATTGTAAGAGGTTCTAAAGTATCCAAATTATAATATTTTGGATTTTTCATTAATCTTCTGAAGAAATATGTCCATGTTAAATAATCAAGAAATTCTTGCTTATTTTTTATTGTTCCAGCTACGATTTCAGCATTTATATGGTCTGGCAATACTGCTAACAAACTGGACTCAACAGGGAATGGTTCATACAAAAATTTCTTGTAAAAATTTTTCTTTAAATCGTGTACGAGGACAACAGCTACACCCGAATCATCAAATTGAGGTCTTCCAGCTCTTCCCATCATTTGTAACACATCCGTTATTGGCATATCCACATATCGTTTTGTTTTACCATCATAATATTCCGTTCCTTTTATTACAACCAAATGAGCAGGAAAATTAACACCCCAGGCCAATGTTGCTGTCGTAATTAATACCTGTATTTTATTATTGACAAATAATTCTTCAACTGTTTGCCTATCTTTATCATGTAATCCGGCGTGGTGAAGGCCAATTCCAAAAGCAAGAGTAAGCTTTAAATTTGAATCCTTAATATTTTCTAAAATATTTTCCATTTCTTCTTCAGGCATATGTAACCACTGTTTAGGATTATCTTCTGCTGCAAGATAAGCAATCAAATCTAATGCGGTTAAACGCGTTTGCCTACGGGAAGATACAAAAACAAGGGATGGACTAGAAGGTGCATGATGTCTTATTGCTTGAAAAGTTGGTCTATTCATTGTTGCCATACGTGGGCAATAATGTTTGCCTGGAAATCCATTAATATGAACCTCTAATGGTACAGGCCTAACAGACGAGCGAAAATTGTAAAGACCCATTTCTTTTATTCCCAGCCAGTTAGCTAGATCAATTGCATTGGCCAATGCCGTAGAAAGGCCGACAATTCTCAATTTCCTTGAAGTATGAGAAGAAATAAAATTTGTTCTTGAAACAATGACTTCCAATACTGGTCCACGGTCTTCTCCTAATAAATGAATTTCATCTATAACTATCAATCCTACTTTCTGAACATAACTTCTTGTTTGCCAGCTTCTACTAATGCCATCCCATTTTTCAGGAGTCGTGATTATGACGCTAGCATTTGCAATAATTTTGATGTCAGGAGTTATGTCCCCTGTTAATTCTACCACTTTTTTCCCCAGCTGTTCTTCAAGCCTTACTTTCCAATCATGCATTCTCTCTCGAACCAAAGCTTTCAATGGTGCAATGTATACAACTTTTTGACCAGGATATTGTTTAAAAACTCTAAACATAGCTATTTCTGCAGCAATTGTTTTACCGGAACCCGTTGGTGCTCCAAGGAGAACATTGTTATCCGTGTGATAGAGACAATGAAATATTTGTGTTTGAATTGGATTAAAGTGAGAAAATCTATATAATTTTTCGAAAGATGAGTCTTTCAGTGCTGTTACAGATAATGGTCGTAATTCTAATAAAACGGTATGCGGTGGATGAATATCTGGTAAAATTAAATCATGAAATGTTAAAGACAACATATTCTCACATCCAAGCCAATGATCGCTCGTTGCTTTTACCAAATATTGATTAGGCAATGGCTCACACAATGGTATAGTCATTACAATTTCTTGTTCAAGATTTTTACAAACCATTTTTTTGGTCAAAATAAAATACTCATGATGATATATATAATTATTGTCTGGATCTTCAATCCATATCCAAAATGCTTCAGAATTTTTTCCATGAACTGCATCATTCCATCGAAACTGAGGAGTAATTTGTAAGCGTATTCTTAAAATGGTACGCGTAATAGGTTGTAAGATAGATTCCATTTTCAGTGCTGGAAACTCGCTACAGCATTTTTTCACTAATGCAGCTACTTTTTGATTATTCAAAATGATTCCAATTTCCTTAACATCCATATCTATTAATTTATTTATTGTAATATCTCGTTCTTCTATTTTCTTAATAATTTCTGCTGATATACAAGAAAATTGCCGTAACGGACTCATATAATCCCATTGTTGCAGTTCAAGCATTCTTGCCATCTCTAATAAACGGCTTGCCATTATTGCATTATTTTGTCTTAGCATAATTTCAAATAATGCTCTGCATATACGCACAGCATTTTGCGTGATATATGCTAAATCTGATGTCAAAGAAAATGATTCAACCCATCCTCTTGATAGATAAGTTTGTATCAAAATATTTACTTTGCCATAAATATTTTCTGCTCCGCCTTTCGGTACAACTTCACAGAATTCTTGACACAAATGTTCTAATTCTTCAATCTCATCATCCCTCACTTTAAGTTGTTCAAATTCTTGGGAACGTGATATCATTGCAAGTATATCTGCTTCGGTCATGACATTCTCTGATAATTCATTAAAAATCTCAACTGTATCATATTTAAGATAATAATGACTTGCAATACGTCCTAAATCTGTAGTGTGAACATCACCAGTTTGTATACTATATCGAATCATTTTAGCTTTATCCAGTGCTTTTGCTGCTGCATCAATTAATTCTTTTCGTTTTTGTTCCAAGTTCGGATCGTCTACAATAGTTGAATATGATATACCATATTGCAAACAATTTAACTTCATTCGTACAAAAAGATATGTGTAACTTAACCATTCAACAGCTTCCTCTACATTCGATATTGTTCCCAATGCAATCTCTGCATTTAAATTATCCGCTAGATAAGTTATAAAACTACTTTCGATCGGTATCTGATTAGTTAGAAGCGACAAATAATGTGATAATTTATTATGAGTCGTAATTATGACAGCATGACCAGATGTGTCAAATTGTGGTCTACCGGCACGACCAAAAATTTGCAAAACATCAAGTATACTTAAATCAATATAAGTACCATGTTTAGAATCATATATTTCTGTTCCTCTTATAATGACAGCATGTGCAGGTAAATTTACACCCCAGGCAAGGGTAGACGTACAAACCAATACTTTTATTAAGCCTTTAGAAAAATATTTTTCAACCAGATTTCTATCTGAACGTAACATGCCTGCATGATGAACTGATAACCCACTGTTAAACAAATCAGAAAGGTATTTATTTCGTGATTTACTGAATGCTTTACCTGCAAGTTTTTCTTGCTCCTTTGATAAGAATAATTTTTGTGTTTCATTTTTTATTGCTAAGTTTCTGATTACAGTGGCCGTTCTAACGGTGGCATTACGAGCATGTACAAAGACCATAACTTGATGTCCTTCACGAACCATATCAATAACTTTATCGTAACATACTTCATCCATATGTCCTATTTGTACAATTGGTCTCTGTGCTTTTATTCCAATGAATGTTTGACTCAAAGGAACAGGACGAAATCGATGATCAAAATAAAACAAACCTTTGTAAGGATTTACTCTCAGAAATCTTGCAACATCCACATAATTTGGTAATGTTGCTGAAAGTCCAACTATACGAATCATACTTTGGGATGTCTCTACTTGTCTCAATGTTCTAGCAACTATTGCTTCAACTACAGGGCCTCTATCGCCGTGCAGTAAATGAACTTCATCTATAATCAGTAGCTTCACAATACTTGTAAGAGCAATATCTCTTGTACCTTTCCTTGTTACAATATCCCATTTTTCAGGGGTTGTTACTATCATATGAGTTTGTTGAATCTCTAGTTTTGTTAATTGCATATCACCAGTCAATTCACGTACAGATATACCGAGACGATTTAGTCTTTTGCTAAAATTAGCAGTCATTTCTGCTGCTAATGCTTTCATTGGCGCTATATAAATAATTTTGAATTGATTTTGTGTAACATCTTGTGTCATATGTTGCCTTATTTCATGAATTATACTTAACATGGCAACATTAGTTTTACCTGCTCCGGTGGGAGCACAAATTAATAAATTTTCATTTGTGTTATATGCTACATTAAATACTATACTTTGTATTCGATTTAATGATGTTATGCCAGTAAAAGCAATTTGTCCAATTTCATCCAAAGAAGAAATCATAACAGGATCAATTTGAATATCAATGGTTTGTAAATTTGGAATAGGTATATGAATTTCTTCTCCTAATTGTGTGTTTTTTATCTGTACATTTTCTGGTAACATAACTTTTTGTCCTGAAATTAAGCCTGCCGAACTTTCAATAATTGCTTTAGAATCAAATACAAATGGAAAGTT
Source organism: Vespa mandarinia (assembly GCF_014083535.2). Classification (NCBI taxonomy): domain Eukaryota; kingdom Metazoa; phylum Arthropoda; class Insecta; order Hymenoptera; family Vespidae; genus Vespa; species Vespa mandarinia. The sequence goes on from NW_023395871.1 coordinate 100,128, forward strand.
TTCTCTTCTTTCTGAAACTACATTTCTTTTGGGAAAAATCGGAGTAGCCATTGCTGTTAATGCTTCTTTTCTTTTTAAACGTAATTCGATTGGATCAATCATAATGTCTTCTTCATCATTTTTTCCATCTCTTTTACTCGAAATCTTATTAAATTTCTTTTCTTCTTTACGCACTTGCTTCAGCAATTGTTTCTCTTCTTCAGATTGTACGGTTACTTTACCACTAATCACCGGTCCTTGAGCGGATTGTAGTGGCTTTAATGGTTTTTGTGTACCATAAAAACTTATGATAGTCTTTTTATGCTCAATAATATACTGTATGAATTCAATGTGTTCATAACCTAATAAATCGAATAATTCATTTTCAATGTTTTCAGAATTTACCAATTTCGATACTATTACTAAACCAAAATTGTCCAAAGTCATTTCTGTTGAATATTTCTTATAACAATTTTTTAAACCTTTTATAAATACTGACTTGTTAAATTGCAATGAATACTGAAATAACAATTACAGATATAAATTTTATAGATTTATCTTAACATTTAATAAATAATTTAATATTTATTTTACATAAAATATATTAAAAATACCTCATCTTTGTTTGGTTGAGGAACTTTTGTTTCATAAGCCATGGTAAATGATTCAGTATGTTGTCCTAAATTTGTCATATTACGAAGCCTACCAGTATCAGGCCAAAGTACTTTTGCTGAATTATAAGAAAGTTTTGATCCAAAATAATTCATCTTAGGACTATTAGAATTTGAAGTCTTGTTGGTTAATTTAATCAAATGTGTAAGTGTATCTTGATCTAATTTTTCACGAATATCTCCAATTATCTAATCATAAATAAATAAATGATTTGAATTGTCATATTTTAAAAAATTATATCAAATTATAAAAGCAACAGAAATAAAAAAATACTGATAATATATAAAGAATTATACCTGCATAATATTATCTATATCTTTTTTTGTTAAATTACTCGCCAAATGACGTAAAAGTTCCAATTGTTTTTGAGATATACAATCTGAATCTATCAGTAGACACAGAGTAAATAAAGCAAATTCATTAATAACATCAGCCGTTTGATTATCTATAAAAAGAAAAGCAGATAGATAAATGTAATCGGTTTAATTTATGATATAATTAATGGATTTAAATTATTAAAATTTATTACTTACTAAAAATCTTCTTAGCAATGTTATGTAATTTATTAAGTGAAGGTAAGATTATGTCTGGGGCAGTTTTACATATTTCAAACCAATTTGAACCGCTGTAACTATAAAAGTATAAAAATATTATATATATATATATATATATACTTATATATATATATATATATATATATATATATATATACTTATACACATAGATATATATACTTATATACATAAATTTTATCTTACTTTTTTAATTTATTCGTTTGTTCTTCTCGCTTTTTTATTAAATCATTAGGAGCAAGATCTAATAATTTTTTTGTACGATCCAAATTAGTGAACATTCGCAATGTACGTGTGATACGTGGTAATTCAGGCATCTTGATTTCTTAGATAGTAGAGAATCAAAACTGTAAATTATAGAAAGAAAACAATTAATATACCTTTGATTTATGAATAGTTCATTGAAATATTAATCAATTAAAGTCATACAACAAAAATAATTTGCTTTTTAACTGCCAAATAAAACAAAAGAAATGAATATGAGGTTTTATAAAGTATTAAAAAACAATAAACTATCAAAAATCAAATTAAGTCTTAAAATATTGAAATTATATCAGATTAATTATATCGAAGATATATATGTATGAACATATAATTTGTAATATATGAGTTTAAAAGAAAAAATTTACGCGTATATTTCATATGCATAAATAATTTGAATTTTTTTACTTGGAAATGATATGCCGATGTTTTAAAAAAATTTCATGAAATAATGTTAGGTACGTTCCCGACAAGAATAAAACGTTTACCACGATTGAAACGTTCTCAAACGAAGATTTATAGAATATAAAATAAATATTTCATTTTGTGAAGAATTAAATATTAACAATTTTCTTCAAAAATAATCGGATCTTACAAATGCGAAACGTTGTGCAATATGTTGAAAATTCAGTTCACTTGTCACCAGTTAAAGTTACCGGGATTCCTACCTCTCCGCTGATAAAGATTTTTAAATAAAAAAACATAGTATTATTGAGTTATATTTAGATATTTAAAAAAAAAAACAATCTATACTGGCTTTATAATTACACTTGTTTAACGCTATTATAATCGAAGTGATTCGAAGGGAATTAATTATTGGATTGACATTAAGACAAATTTTTATGAAATTGTAGCGATCATTTTGCGACTGTTACGCCTCTTCTGGCTAGACACATAACTAACATGCCTCAGCGCCACCAAACACACACGTGGGAAATCAATCAAACAAAATGGAGAGACAATAAAGACGCCGAAAACAAAGGAGAAAACAATGACGCTGGGAACAAAAAAGAAATCATTCATTCTTTCTTTGCTTTTTTTTTTGAGTCTACAGCCATAGTTGCTGATTTGATTACTGTGTACCTGAGTTAGTTAAAGTTAAATAAATATATCACAATTATTATTTAATGTGCAAAGTTTCTTTCTTCATAGTAGATTGTTTAACCCATAAATTCTATCAATCAGAGACATCTACGATAAACATATAGAAATTTTGCAATTACAGAGTGCCAATACAGAGCCATCTATAATAAGTTTCATAAAATTCCTCCTAAACAAAGTTGTCAAACATAATTTTAAATATGATTTCATTTGTTCCAGTTATTGGTGGTAGATATGAAGATAATAATATAAATTTTTTCTGTTAATCCGCGATAAAGATAAAGATAATAATCTACATTTTTCGAAATGGATTTTAAAAGTTCACACGTTACATATTTCGTATGTGGTTCCCCTAAGTTACCTTTCGTGACAGATTGGTTATTAAAAAAAGTATATATATAAAATGATACTAGATTTACGTATCGTTTTTATATTTTTAATAACAAATATCGTTTGTTTCGCATATGATTGTTTCTTACAAAATGATAATTATAGATGCAGACTAGGATCAAAAACCCCTTACAGATTTATAGGTTATCAACATGATACACCTATCGAATATTCAGGTATATATATATATTTTTTCTTTAATTAATTGATAGTAATTAATAATATGTTCAATATGTACTTTATTTTGTGTTTTATTTCTTTCAGGATGTAAACCAAAAAAGATTTGGTTGATCTTAAGACATGGCACAAGATATCCTGGAAAGAAAAATGTACCTCATATGATAAAGAATTTGCCAGAATTGCAGAAAATTATATTAAATAATTATAAAATGAATAAAACCAATTTATCTCATGATACTATAATTAAATTAAGTAATTGGAAGTTAAGATTCACAAAGAATGATATGATGAATCTTGCAAAGGAAGGAGAGAATGAAATGATCGATCTTGGTGAGAGATATCAATCTAGATTTCCTAATATTATGCCAGAAATATATAATAAAAGAACTTATAAGGTATTCATATTATATACTATATATATTTTTTACTTCTACAAGTTATATTTAATATATTATATATTCAATTATATCATTTATAGCTCAAATATACTGCAACACAAAGAACCGAAGAAAGTGCTAAACACTTTGCTGTTGGTTTATTTGGTTGGCAAAATAGTCAAAATGTTGAATATCCTAAACCAAAGCATAAAGATCCTATTCTAAGGGTAATTTTAATTATAGAATATATATATCTATATATATATATATATTTCCCTTATTGGGTGTAGATATAAAAAACATTTCACTTCATTTTTTAGTTTTATAAACGTTGTACTCGTTGGAGTAATGAAGTTTCGAAAAATAAATCTGCGCACATTGAGAAAGAAAGATTTTTGAAAAGTGAACTTTTGACAACTACAGTGAAAAGTGTTTCAAAAAGAATCGGTCATCAAATCAATTATGGTTTGCATTTAATCATTACTGTGTTACGGTTCTATTATTTTCTAATATTCATTCTTAATGTTCAATAGATATCATTGATTTAATTGTACTTTTGTGAAATGTTTGTGATAATAATTTTTTAAATTGGCTATATATATTTATTTTGAATAGCACGATAATTTAGATGAAAAATATTACAAATTTGATGTTTCAGACACTTTAGATTTGATTTATGCTATGTGTGCCTTTGAAACTGCATGGTACAAGGATGAAGATTCACCTTGGTGCGAATTATTATCATTGGATGATTTCAAGGTATAAACAATAGAATGCATATTTATAATTTATATTAATATAATTTTTTTAAGAACATATTAATATAAATATAAATATTCGTAGGTTCTTGAATTTGCAAATGATATAGAATATTATTGGATCGATGGATATGGATACAAGATCACTTATGAACAAGCATGTGTAGTTTTGTTGGATATTTTTAACTTCTTCTCGTAAGAATTATATATAAAATATAATATCAGTATTATTTTATATAATATTTTATAATTGATATCATTATTTAAAGGGAAGACAACGAAAGATTAGCATCAATATATTTTACGCATTCTGGAACTATCCTTAAGTTTTTAGCAAGATTAGGAGTAGCACGGGATAAAATTCCATTAACGCACGATTCATTTCGATTACACGTAGATAATAGAGCTTGGAGAACAACGTACATCGATGCTTTTGCATCAAACATAGCTTTTGTTTTGTACGAGTAAGTATGACTCCGTCATAATCATTCTCGTATTCTTCATACATATAAAAACAATCTCATTTATTTTAGTTGTGAATCACAAGGACCTAGTATTCTTTTTATGCATCAAGAACGTGTTGTATATTTGCCAAATTGTCCAAAGAATATGCCATGTCCATTGTCAACAATGAAAGATTTATATCCGAGTAACGAGGAAGATTGTCAATTTGATGTTATGTGTAATTTGTATGAAAACGACACGTCATATATCGATGAAGACGACATATGATGGCGTCATTCGGACGGACTCGGATAATAATTAGAATTTTAAAAAGAAATTTTATTCCTATACGTATAAATAAAAGCAAATTTTAATCGGCATCTCTCGTATCAAGTTCTTCTTAATTTCCAATTATAGCCTTTGAGTTGGTTTTATTGTAAAATTACGCTTTTGCAATGTGTAGGATAGGGTAAGTAAATAAAAAAGAAAAAAAAAATAAATAAAGAGAAAAAAGAAAGAAAGAAAAAAGGAAAAAAAAGAGCAAATAAGAAAAAAAAAAGAGAAGAGAAGGAAAAAGAAAAAAAGGAAGCAGCGAAGCATTTGATAAGGGTATAGGAGCCAGTACACGCGAAGCCAGTGATTTGCGGGTGATCCCATGGGTCCGAGAGACGTACTGGCCGATAAAATAAATCGTTGTTCTCTCCCGAGAATGAAAGGCAGGAGGACAAGGTTTGGCCTCGTGGATACCTCGAACAATATCGTTAGTATATTCGTGCTTTGCCGCGTTTGCTCGGAAACGCGGTACCACAGTTCTCAGTTCTTGGATGAACGGAATTTATGATACGCCGCACATTTATATTCCCACGCCTCCCATAAATTTTACTTTACGCGCGTGTAAGTGGCTCCACTTTTGTTCATAGATTCCTACGACTGTCAGATTTATGTCCTCGTACGTGCTAGGATTCGATGCTTCCTCGAAGGAACACATAGACGTTCTTCAGGATGGTAAGCAGTTCAACCCTTGGCCATCGAATAAGAGCGGGAAGGGAAAGGAATGGAGATGATGGTGAATGAGATGGGGAGGTAGAAGGAGACGACAAGGAAAGAAGTTAATGTTCCGAGTGATAATAAAAAAAAAAACGCTCGTTTACGTGAATTCCCGTTCATTTTTTTTTTTTTCGTTCTTTTTCTTCAAGCATAATTCGGGCCCCTCATTAAAATAAAAAAAAATAAAAAAAGAAATTATCCTTAACGTGAGAATTACAAGACGTTGGCTAGTTATTAAAGGGCATAAGAAGTAAATTATTTTGCATTTGTTTACGCAGAGTAATAAATAAAATTGGTGATATTTTTTTAATTATTTTCTTTTCTTTTTCCCTTTTACCTTTTTTTTTTTCTTTTTTTTTTTTCCATTTTCCGAGTTAGAACGAGCAAGACTCATAAGATCTCGTGACATTCTATCAAAAGTGTATAATCAAAGAGTCGATTTCATTTACTACAAATTCGTGGGCTCGAGAAGAGAAGAAAAAGAAAAGAAAAAAAAATGTAGGAGTGGTCTCTCATTAGAGAAGAGTTTTCTAGAAAAAGTAAAGGGTTTCGAACGATAATACGAAAGGAGAAATTATTTTAATACTGCGACATTACGTGCACGACCCAATTTTGCAAAATTAAATTCCCTTACGTAGTACGTAGGTGAAGCCACGTGGTAACCGCATTCACGGAATGCTTTGACGTAGATGACGAAGCATCCAAAGTGCCAGAGCACATGAGGATAGGAGGAAGGGAAGGGGTTAAGGATGGGGGGACGGAGAAAAGATAAATAGGGGAAAACATCTAATTAATAAAAAAAGGATTATTAAACTCGAAAGAAAGTTTGTTGAAAATTGCGAATTCGTTTTTTCTTTTTTTCTTTTGCCTTCATCGACAAAGGACACGAGAGAAGTCGATTTTGTCGGTTCGTAAGATTTGTTTCGGGATAATTTTGACGAAGAAAAGACGAGAGAAAGAGAAAGGAAAGAAAAAAGAAAAAAAATAAAAAAAGAAGGAACGATCATACGTTCGTTCCTTCCTTTTCTTTTTCTTGTACATTTTCTTTTTTCTTTTCCCTTATTTTTTTTTCTTTCTTTTTTTTCTTTTTTTTTTTTTTTTTTTTTTTTTTTTACAATAGTTTCTTTCATCCAATTTCGGAAGATAATCGAACTAAGTAAAACCGATAAGTTTCTGACAATTCGATTGGCTTATCGTCGATGAAATTTGCTTGGACGCATTCGGAGGCCGACCATAAATGCCTTCGACTCGAACGAGCAGCCGTTTATCTCGCGTGACGGAGCTCAAAATGCATATTGCATCCGGCGTTAATGCATAGAATAGAGAGGGGCAGGGGAGGGGAGGGGGTGGGTGGTGAGATAATCGATATGGTGCTCGGCAACGCTCTTGTTGATCTTGTTGTTTCGTGAAGAGTCGCTTAGAGAGAGAGAGAGAGAGAGAGAGAGAGAGAGAGAGAGAGAGAGAGAGAGAGAGAGAGAGAAAGAGAGAGAGAGAGAGAGCACAAAGTCGAACGGACTAATAAACGAGATTAAAAATGAGCGATTGTTCTCTATTCCTATCGTTTCCTTTCGTTGGATTTCGTTGCGTTTCGTTTCGTTTCGTTCTTTTATCATCGAAGAACGTTTGCAAGGGCGTTTCTTGGTCTCCTAATATAATCGATGGCGATTCGAATTCGATGCCTGGCTTAGTTATCAAGCATGCACAAAGCGTTCGGATTCTAGAACGCTTGATTAACCATAGTTTAGCATTGAATTGGCGCGTACTACAACAGCATAGGGCACGTAAAGTAAACGCGTCTACCCCTGCCGATGTTCAGTAGAGACTGCCGTTACGCTCTCGGCATCGTCCTTGCGATGTTTGTCATAGGAAACCACACACAATGGTCCGTCACACCGTTGTCGTATGGCTGACCATAGTTGACATATACCACTACTCCCTTATATACTATGCATAAACAGACATGCACCGAAGAATTGGCCTGGTTGTATTCCAACAACGTTTCGTATGTTTTCTCTCGATTTTAGGAGGATCGATCAACCGATCGATCGATCAAACAATCAATCAATCGATCAATCAATCACGTATAATTCTTAATTCAAGGTAATTATCGTCTACGATCAATTATTTCAGAAATCTTAATAATTAACTCGAGATATTCAAATTTTCGTAAATGAATGAATGGTACGTACGAAAACAAAACTTTAGACGACATTATCCTAATTCCATCGAAAGAGTTAAAACGATTTAAATGTAGATTTGATTTAAACGATACCTTGTTATTTTATTCAAATGACAAATGCAATGTCTCTTGCAATTAAAAGATTTAATTAATATGCTAAAAGGAGGAAGAAAGATACAGAGGATGGACAACATTAAATCGTAAACTTTCATCATCCATGAAGTCGGCAAACGTAAAGTCTGTTTATCATTTACCTTCTCTCTCTCTCTCTTTCTCTCTCTCTTTCTCTCGTTTTCTCTAAAAAGATGGGATGATGGAATACTCGCAATAATTATTGTCACGAAGAACGTGCCCAGAGTCCGGTAACATCCTCGTCCTGTGCTAATTAGCACGAGTCGACGTTTCTCATTTTGCTGAGGCAATTGGCGAGGCAGATAGAGAGCTTGGGAATCCTTTTGATGCTAACTGAAATACAAAAAGGGACGTTGGTCCAGTTAGGTGAAGCTTGAAGAAATGTTTCGGACGAGAGAGAGAGAGAGAGAGAGAGAGAGAGAGAGAGAGAGAGAGAGAGAGAGAAAGAGAAAGAGAAAAGATCAACAACTAAAAGAGAGATCAAGTTCAATTAAAAAAAAATATAAATAAAAAAAGAAAAATAAATAAATAATTAAAAAAGAAAAGTTAAAACTTTTGTAATTAGGGTAATACTAAAATTGATGGCCCTACTTTTAATTAAAGATTCAGTACATTGTAAGCTTAATCGACCGAAGAAAAAAAATATAAATTACTTATGAAAGTAAATACACTTGAGGAATTATAATATCAAGATAAAATTAAAAAGTAATTTTAAATTTGTTAAAACAAAAAAAAAAGAAAAGAAAAAAAAAAAAATAATAATGAAAAAGAAACAGAAAAATTGTTTCTCATTCAAAAAGTCAAATGAGATAAATCCCTGATTTGGAATGTCATGGCTCAAGTAAAACAAAGAAAAAAAACCAAGTTTTCGAACAGGAAGAAAAATTATTTTTTTTTTCTCGTATAAAACTTCTCCGCGAAGATCACATAAATCTAAAAATGTTAAACATCCTCCATGAAACCACTTATCATCACGTCACATTTCTGTTCCTTATATCCAACGCATTCATTATCTATTTCCTCAAAATTTTCTTCGAATTCTTGAATTAGAAAATCTAAAAAATTTTCTTTCCAAGACGCATTAATCTTCTTTAAAGGAAACGTTTTTACATTTGCATTTAGATTTCGATCGGAATTTTTATCATGAATTGTTAATTTCATCATTTGGAACGTTTCCAAACAGTTTTCTAATTGAACATCGAATTACAATTGTACGACGACGTATTGAGATATTAGTTATTAATTTTATTCGACATCATGACTGTATTACTTATTTCAAATTGAAAGAGACATTGTTATTAATTGCTTGAAAAATTTCTTTTCCCTTAAACATCGATAATAGATTAAATATAAATCGGTAAATATTATTTTAAACTTTTTCTTTCTTTTTTTCTTTTTTTTTTTTTCATTACGTAAATATATGCAAATCGTTGTTAATAGGTTCTTTACAATATACGTAGTATAACTGCATATACATCGTGGTTTACTAGATGGTACACGATGACGTAGAAATGGGTCGAGTGAGCGTCGCAAAACCCCGTAAGCTTTGATGCAAAGGACCGAAGGGCTTTTGCCACGAGCTCATTCTACGAACTTGAATCGCCCTTACGATATACCATTTCTCTATCGATTCTCTTTGTATTTATTTATTCGGAAAAAATATCTGAAATTGTGGTTGTCCCCTTCATATTTCATTTTACTTTTTCACGATTTTATCCAACATTTTAGTTCTCTTCTTTTCTTTCCTTTTACGGATCGACCATCAATGGACTCTTTTCTAATATTTTTCTATCAATGTATTTTGTTGTTCATTTTTAACATTTTCCTCTTGCTTTTCGATGGATAAGCTGTCCAATTTGTTTCTTATATTTTCTACTCTTTTTATATATATATATATATATATATATATATATATATATATATTTATCCAATATGTATGTATGTATGTTTATATTGTCAATTGTCACAACCCCCTACGTACATACACATACATATATATACAGGATGATTTTTATTAAGAAATCGAATTATCTAACATTTTTAATCGAGTATATATTGATATGATTTAATGAATTAATCGAGTGATACAATAATTAGGTATTTCGATTTAAAATAAAACAAAAAAAAATAAAAAAATAAAAAAATAAAAAAGAATTAAATCCTGTATATAAATATATTATCTTTATATATTTTACATTTCTATGTGATTAAATTTTTCACAGCTTTTATGAGGGTTCATTTATATGAAAGATTTTCATCAGAAATAGTACATCCGAATCGTCGGTGTAAGCACTCTATTCCAATAGATTTAACATCGATATCTTCGCATTATCGATAAGTATGATATGAAAGAATGTTAATGCGTATAGATATCCTACGTATAAACGTCTCTATTATGCCGCGATTCCAAGTAAAATATAATATATATATATATATATATATATATATATATATATATATATATATCATCGATTATCGAACCTATCAACTTTGCTTTACCTTTATTCTTTCTTTATTTCTACGATTCTCTTTGCTTTTCGTGAAATATATAGACGGTATTATTACTACTGATATCGTATCTGAAACTCTCCTATATACTTTATAATACCTCCCAATCTTACCGATTTCATACACCGTTCACGATATGCTATATATATATATATATATATATATATATGCACACACACACACACACACACATATATATATATATATATATATTTATATATATATGTAATACTTAGGTAGTGCTGAGAGATCAAGCGGATATACAGAGTCGGATTTTATTCAGTCGGCCTGCTTCCCTTCGAAGCGTTCGCGGCGAGCATCGAGCAATTTATTTTCAATGGGAAGCTTCGACGATCTAAACTCCGGCTATAAAACAGAAGTGGAAAAGTGGCGATGGTTCGAGTCTGGAAATCGAATAGTGTTTCCTCACTCTCTCTCTCTCTCTCTTTCTCTTTCTCTTTCTCTCTCTTTTTCTTTTTTTCTCTTTATTGCGTGTCTCTGAGTATACACATACACTCATACATATAAATATATAACGATACAAACTTTTGTTTCAACTAAAATGATATATTATCTCTTTGGTAGATATTTTGAGAAAAAGAAGATATATGTTTATGATATAAAAAAGAAAAGAAAAAAAAAATATATATATATATACATATGATATAATATAATATAATATAAATCATCGTCAAATTGTAAGAAATTACGAAGGGATTAATTTATCCTAGTAAAGTACACTCGAGTTTTCATTTCCATATCTATATAAATATGTACGTGTGTATGTTTGTATATCTCGGCAAGATACTACCACTTCAAAGAAGCTCGGATTGAATTTTTTAATATTTTCATTCTCGATAAAGATGGAGAAAGGATATCTTCCCTCTTTTATGTTTTTTCTTTCTTTCTCTTGTTTCTTTCTTTCTTTCTTTCTTTCCTTTTTCTTTTTTTTTTTCCATTTTTTTTTTTTTCCTTACACGAGATAGAATCATTAAGTAAGTCGAGAAATCTAACTTTATAATCAAGTTTTCTAATTACTTCGGGTGTATATCTGTGTGTATATATGTGCGCGCGTGCGCGTGTGTGTTCGTGCGTACGTGTGTATGTGTCTACGCAAGAGAGAATGAAAAAAAGAAAAAGTTGGCGTATAAATCCGTTTTCTCTCTCTCTCTTTCATTTCTTTCTTCGCTTGCTTTCCCCTTCCCTTCCATCCCCTCCTCTCCCCCTCTCTTTCTCTCACTCGTTCTCTTCGTATTTCTTTTTCTTTTTTTCTTTTTTTCTTTTTCCCCTTTTACCGTTTCGCTCGCCTTCTTGACTAGCGAGGACTAATCTCAGGCAGCAATCTCGACGAATTAAGGCCGAAGTAGCGGTATGCGTAGCATTTTCTCGAAGGGGTAGGGACGGGGGGAGAGTGGTTAGAGAGAAAGGGAAGAATTTTTTCCCGGAGCTTTCTCGATTTTCGTCTGAGGAAAAAGGGTACCCGTCGATTTCTAGAAACACGCTACTACTAACCCTTGTCTAGCCCGAGGAAACGTACTTACCTATCTACCAAGATTCAACGAGAAAGAAATAGAAAGAAATAGAGAGAATTTCATAGAAAGAGAGAGTGAGAGAGAGAGAGAGAGAGAGAGAAATTAAATAAAAAAAAAAAAAAAGAAAAAAAGTAAGAAGATACCTGCGTACTGAATTTGAGGAAAAAATTGAGCTACGCAAATCTTTTCAATTTCGACATTTATTAATTTACTTTCGTATTATTCAATATTTTCCTTTTTTAATTTTCCCTTACCTCTTTCTTTCTCTCTCTCTCTCTCTCTCTCTCTCTCTCTTTCTCTCACTGGTCCCCTCTCACCTCGTTCGTATTATCTTTGATAATTTTTAATTTAACGTTTGACGTAAAAAATTTTCTTGGTAAATAAAAGTATCGTTTGGTTTCAGCTTTTAAAACAGAAAATCGAGACCATCTTTCGTAATTCAGATTCCCTCTGGGCGACGTATATTCATGATAGCAAATACGTAGATCGCGGTTGGTGGTCATTTGAAAAATGTTTCCTCTATCCTCTTCTCTCTATCTTTCTTTCCATCCTCCCCTTCCCCGTCAACCCTCTGACCCGTTAGGAAACACACGTGTATAATATCGCTTCGTTTCACCCTCTCCCTCCACTCTCTCTCTCTCTCTCTCTCTCTATCCCTTTCTGTTCCTTCCTCTTACTCTTCCCACCCTCTCTCTCTCTCTCATCCCTATAAGTATAGCGAGATATTCGCGTATCGGACGACATCCAATACACTTTAGTTTTCCCTTCCATAGGGAGATATATAAGAGGTACGACGCATCAAAAATTTTTCCTAGATTAATATCCTCACCGAACCGATACTCTCCCTTCTTAACCCGAGACATTGCTGACTCGCGAGAGTTCAGTATATGTATATGGTGGAAGATGATAAACGAAAAAAGAAAAAAGAAAAGAAATAAAAAGGAAAGGAAAGAAAAAGAAAAAAGAATTCGTCAACGGAACGGAGTGGCAAAGTAATATGAAGGATCACGAAGTTCTTTGCAGCTTGGCGTGTAACAGAGGAAAGAAGAAATAAAAGAAATAGGAGTAGGTAAGATAGGTAGGTGGATAGGTAGATAGATATATATACCTTCGTAATTTCACTTCCCCGATGGTTGTTTCCTAACGAAGAGAAGCTCGATAAGGTCAGGAAGGAAGTGAATTCGTCTATTTCAACGTTCCACGAAGGGATGGAGCTCAAGAAGTAAGTACAGCATTTACTTCGTCCCTCCTCCTCCTCCTCCTCCTCCTCCTCCTCCTCCTCTTCCTCCTCTTCCTCCTCCTCCTTTCTTTTTCCTTATCCGCTTTCTCTCTTCCGTTTTGTCTTAGCCAACCATCTCTCTCTCTCTCTCTCTTTTTACTCATTCTCTTTATTTTCGTTCAACGAGTCCTCTCTCCTTTCTCCTTCCGGAATCTAGTCGATGTGCCCGAGTAATATCATTGAATTAGCTGTGTCCTTGTAATAGTAGTAGTAGTGTAGGAGTAATGTAGGAGTAGTAGTAGTAGTAGTAGTTGAAACGGAAGGAGAAAAACGAGGGATACGTTATTCGGCTCGTTGATTTTTCATTTTGCTCTGCGTAGATCACGTCAAAAAGCCCACGCGAATTCGCTCAATTTTGACGCGATCGACCGACGAGACGTAATCGTTCGATAACGAGACTCGAGACTACGTGTTCTAGCTCGATTTCGGTTTCCACCGAGAATTCGTTCGACTGGAAAATTTCTTTTCTTTTTTTTTTTCTTTTTTATTTTTTCTTTTCTCTCTCTCTCTCTCTCTCTCTCTCTTTTCTCCCTTTCATAGGAATGTTCCATACCAGATTTCTAAAATCTGGGGGACAGAGAGAGAGAGAGAGAGAGAGAGAAAGAGAGAGAGAGAGGTGATTAAATCGATATCGAAAGGAAAAAAAGAGAGAGAGAGAGAGAGAGAAAAAAATTTACGATTTCGAGGAAGCAAATTTTGCCGAGAATTCATTCGAAGAATAGTGAAAATGTTATTTAAAAATTATTTTCAATATTAAAGATCCGATCAAATGTTGCGTGTTTATTCTCCGGCAGTTTAAATCGACTAAGAAATAAGTAAGTAAGTAAGTAAGTAAGTAAGTAAGTAAGTAAGTAAGTAAGTAAGTACTTAACGTAGAATTTAATTAGAAATTCGAAAGCTCATTTTGGCGCCAGTTAAACCGAGACCGGGAAAAGATTTCGCGGTTGGAAGTGAATGAAATGAAATGGAGAAACAGAGGGAAAAGAAAGAGGAAAAGAAATAAAAAAAATAAAAGAAAGAAAAAAAAAGAGAAATAAGAAAGAAAGAAAAAGAAAAGAAAGATATAATAAAAAATAGAAGAACACAGAGAATGAAAGAGAAAGAGAAAGAGATAGAGAAAGAGAAAGAGAAAGGAGGAAGGGAGGAGGAGGAGGGAGAAGAAAATTCGTAAAAGAGCTCGAGGTGCCGCGAAGGAAGCTGGAATAACGACGTCAGCTCGTACGAAACTAGTTGGAAACTAGTTCGACCGGATTGGCAATTGGTCGTTAGCTGGGGCGGGAAAAGTCTCAAAGGACGGCTTTACCGTGGCAGCTTTGGCTTTCTATCTCTATCTATCTGTCTGTTTATATACCTATATGTATGTATATATATATATATATATGTATGTATATATATATATTTATACACCACATGTATACACACACACATTGATGGATGGATGCATGCATGCATGCACGCACGCACGCATGGATGCAAACGAGAATACATACAAACACACACACACACACACACATGTACAAATATATCGCAGATGTATGTATGTATGTATGTATATATAAATATATATATATATATATATATATATATATCTATATCTATGTACTCTAGGAGATAGAGAGAAATAGAGTTGCGCGACGTTAAGCGAAGTGTAAAATCGGTGCAATTTAAAGAGCTCGCTCGAAACGAAAGAAAAGAAAAAGAATGGGGTGGATCGATGGGAAAAGGGTATAATTACGAAATTCCTCTGAATTAGGAGAGTGCGTTGTCGCGGAAGATACGCGCGAATGGACGCTTATCGTTCCTACTATTTTGTTTTTCTTCTCTTATCTTATTTTTTTTTTTTTTTCTTTTCCATTTCGTTCCTTTTCGTTTCGTTCCGTTTCGTTTCTTTTCTATTCTTTTCTTTCATTTGATATAAAGAAATTTCTAAGGCATTTTCTTCGTCGACTTTCGTTTTGTAAGAGGTGACAATGGGACGAAAAAGGACGGAGAGTTGCTTCGAGCAATTTCAAAGACCCAACGACTTCGAAAATCGTTCTATCGAATTACTTTTATCTTTCTTCTTTTTTTTCTGTTCCTTTTTTCTTCTCTCTTCTTTTTTCCTTTCTAATTTTTTTTCTTTTTTCCTCTTTTACTTTTTCATTCTCTTTCTCTTTATCTGTTCCTGTTTCACGTAACAAATCGCAGCTAATTATTGTTTGTTATTTGAGAGAGGGAAAATGGAAAAAAAGGAAAAGGATGAAGAAAGAGAAAAAGAAAAAAAATAAAAGAATTTCCTCGGAAGCGATAGAAATTATATTAATAAATATCATTAAAGTGTGAAGAAAAAAAGAAGAAGAAGAAGGAGAAGGAGGAAAAAGGAATGAGAAAAGATCAATTATCGATTATTACATCAGATTATCTCGTTATATATAAAATGAGAGAAAGTGTATATATATAGAGTGAGAGGAATGAAAGAGACAGAAAGAGATACATCATACATACATACATATATATATATATATATATATATATATAAAGAGAGAGAGAGAGAGAGAGAGACAGAGTGAAAGTGAGAAAAATATATAATTGGAACATCTATCTATCTATTTGTACCAGAACAGATGATACCTAAGGTTTGCAGAATCGATTTTCCATAATGCACCATCCAACGCTTGAAAGTTAATTAAGGATAATTAACGAGCTTTCGGTAACTCGAAAGACGTACATACCTACAGGAGAATGTCTAATGATATCGCACAGATGCTATTTTGCTATATATATATATATATATATATATATATAATATATATATACACCACTCTCTCTCTCTTCCTTTCTCTCGATCTCCCACTCTCTCCTTTAAGAGGATGTTTACTCGTAGTAGACGAAGGAGCCACGAATTAATGAAAAGGACGAGCTTCGTAAATCTTCCTCCTTGCGATCTGCCACTCTCTGTCTCTCTCTCTTTCTCTCCCTCTCTCTTTCTCTCTTTTTCTCTCTCCCTTTCTCTTTCATTCTCAGTATAACCACAGCAATTTCCGCAGGCTGTTAGCAAGGTGGTAAGGTGGTAAGGGATGCACACAAGAAGGAGTACCTCTCTCTCTTTCTCTCTTTCTCTCTCTATCTATCTATCTTTCTCTTTCTCTCTTCCTCTTTCATTCTCTCCTGTCGACGTTAATTAAGAGGCATTAAGAGACTCTGGGAGACGGCAGTCGTCGGGACCTTTAATATCTGTCGGTAGCCTTCTCACTCTCTCTCTCTCTCTCTCTCTCTCTCTCTCTCTCTCTCTCTCTCTCTCTCTGTCTACCAACCGATTTTCCTGCCAGAAGTTGACCCAGATTCCAGCCGGTTTTGCTATTCATAACGCCGTACCACGTAGCTCTGCCCTACCAGATCCCTCTCATCGACGTCGTCACTGGTGCTCACACACCATCCCTTCTCTTTCGAGTGTTTACTACTGGTATAGTGGTTTCGAATAGAGTGAGAAAGAGAAAGAGATAGAGAGAGAGAGAGAGAGAGAGAGAGAGAGAGAGAGAAGACTGAAAGACGGGGCCACTTTTACAAAAATTGAAAAGCCGTCGAATGGAAAAAGAAGGTCGAGTGGTGTTCGTAAAAAAGTTTCCCTGAATATCTACGGCGACGACGCGTCGATGATACGTGAATATGTCTCTCTCTCTCTCTCTCTCTCTCTCTCTCTCTCTCTTTCTCTTTCTCTCTTTATCTCTATGTAAACGTATGCACTATGTCTAGAAGTCGATTGGATTCTAAAGGCACTGCGGTAGAAGAGCAAGACAGAAAAAGAAAGAGAAAGAGAGAGAGAGAGAGAGAGAGAGAGAGAGAGAGAGAGAGAGAGAGAGAGAGAGAGAGAGAGAGAGATTGAAAGGAGTCATGAAAATAAACGATAGCACGACCTCCACGTGAGTTTTTCCCATTACATAGGAGTATAAGAAACGAGGAAAGCGTACAAGTGGAAACGAGAATCGTTTTCATTTTACTTTAGATCCAATTATAGCGATACGAGAGAGAAAGAAAAAAGAACAAAATATGTATATATATATATATATATATATATATATATATATATATATATATATATATATATCAGAAATGAAAGTATAATTATTATTATTATTATTATTATTATTATTATTATTATTATTATTATTATTATTATTATTGTTATTATTATTATTAGATGGACCGGAAAGTAATGTCGTTTCGGCGCATGTCGATATTTGATTGTGATTAAAAATAAAAACTTGTTAAAAATTTATTTGTTTGAATTTAATTTAAGAAAGCGACATTACTTTCCGGTCCCCCTAATATTATTATTGTTGTTGTTGTTATTGTTGTTGTTGTTGTGTTGTTGTTGTTGTATATTATTATTGTTATTGTTATTGTTATAATAATAATTATTATTATGATAAAAGTATTTTCCGAATTCTTGTTTCTCGTTCTGTTTAATAAATATATCATAATCGGTAGCCGATGACGTGGAACAAGAGAGATAATTTCATGGGAGGTAGAGGATAGGAAAAGTTATTAGGATAGAAAGAGAAGCGACGAAAGATTAATCTGCTTGAAAACGGTGACGCGATTACGGGTAAATTGGATCCTGCTTTTCCTTTTTCTCTTTCTTCTTTTCTTCTTACCGGTCGGTACCGCAGAACTAGAGAACCCGCAAACTCGATTGAAGTGGCCATTAAAGCTCTCGAAGTAACGGCTCGAGCTCCATTGTTTCAAAGTTTTCTACTGTCTCTACAAGCGCTTACGTATTGTTCAAAGAACGAGCTTTATTAAAGATCGATTCGAACAAGAGATAGATAGATAGATAGATAAAGAGAAACAAAGAGACAAAGATAAAAACAGAGACAGAGACAGATAGAGAGAGAGAGAGAGAGAGAGAGAGAGAAAGGAGAGACTTTGTTTCTTTACAGGTGCATGAATTTGTATAAATGAATTTTCTCGCTTTATCTCTTTCATTCAAGTCTTCTTTCTATTCGTTAATTTCTTCTTTCTCTTCTTCTTCTTCTTCTTCTTCTTCTTCTTCTTCTTGTTCATCATCGAAAAAAAAAACAAATTTATTCGACCGTGTCGATTGTGGCCATAAACGAAAGAAAAAAATGAAGAAGAAGAAGAAGAAGAAAAAAGGAAGAAAAAAAAAGAATTATTGACAATCGAATTGTTGCCAATTGAATTGTAGCCAATTGAATTGTTGCATTGCCGATAAAAAAAATTCACGTTGCTCTGGATACGTTTGAAATAAAACGAGATCAGCGAAAGAAGGAAGCGAAAAGAAAGAAAGAAAGAAAGAAAAAAAGAAAGAAAGAAAGAAAGAAAGAAAGAAAAAGAAAAAGGAAAAGAACGTGAAAAGAAAAAAATTTTAATTCCTCATCGAAGAAACACATTCTCGGAATGACCATATCGTTGTCAAATCGACGTGGGAATCATATGCCAGCCAATTCTGGTTACCATCGGAAAAAGTGTTCGATGATACAGCGAAGCTTTATCGTGTAATGCAAGCGCATTGTTCCTGACAGCTAAAGCACCGTAGTAATTCCACGAAACACTCGTATTTATTGCCACCGTAAGCCGACTACTGTGAAAATTCGTACGTACGGGAGTTACGGTGATACACATTACCTACTTCAACGAAGTAGATATACCATTTTTCCTCAGCGACGTTACTAATAGTCCGTTTAAATTGAATTAAACGACAGTAACATTATCTCTTTCTCTATTTGTTCGATGATTTGTCGGCGGAACATATTTTATCATTCAGAAACAGTTATATTTCATGTGTTTCTACGAAAGTTGTGAAATACATTTGAAAATTATTATATTAAAATTTCTTTTTATTCAGAAAAAGAGAGCGAGAGAGAGAAAGAGAGAGAGAGAGAGAGAGATTGTAATTACATATCCATAAGCATTGGAAATGCAATATGGTTGGAATAAAGACAATATGGAAAATATTGTTTTAGTATCAACATAATTTCTAATCTATTATATATCGTCGATTTATCGTCGAAAGAATTATTAAAACTTTTGAAAAAAGTGAGAAATAAATTCGAAAAATTATTATACATATTAGAAATTCTCATCGCGATGGCACACGCGCGCGCGCGCGCACAAGAGAGGTAAAGAGAGATACTGTAATTACATATCCGAAGACATCGGAAAAGCAATACGAATGGAGTAAAGTTAATGGGAAAATGTTGTTTTAGCAACACCAGTAATCTAATCTCTTTCTCTAATTATTCGATGATTTGTCGAGTTTAACTTTAACGTTGGAAAAGTCATTAATATTTTTGCGAAAACTGGAAAATAAATGAAAAAAATTATTACACGAGAATTTCTTATCGAAATCACGTGTGCGAAAATATGCGTGTGCACGCAAAAGAGAAAGAGAGAGAGAGAGAGAGAGAGAGAGCGAAAGAGAGAGAAAGAGAGAGAGAGAGTGACACTGTAATTACATATTCGAAAACATCGAAAAAACAATATGATTGGAGTAAAAATAATAGAAAATATATTCTTTTTTTTAAACTATCGACAATATAATCATTTTTTCTCTTTCAGTCAAAAATAAATTCTAAAATTATTATATAAAAATTTTTTATCGATATCGCGAAAAAAAAAAGAGAAAGAGAGACAGACAGAAACACAGAGTAACACCGCAATTACATATCGGATGTCATTGAAAAGACAATATGTGATTGAATTTAATATAATAGAAAATATTTTTTTTTTAAAAATCCATAACATAATCTTTTTTTCTATTTAGCTTTAATTATTCGTCGACGTTTGAACTTTATTCTCGAAAAGAGTGAAATAAAATTTTCGCGTAAAGTCAGAAATAAATTTAAAAATTATTATATATAAATTTTTCATAGAGATCGCCCGCGTCCGCGCAAGAGAGAGAGAGAGAGAGAGAGAGAGAGAGAGAGAGAGAGAGAGAGAGAGACTGTAATTACATATCCGAAGGCATCGTAACGGCAATATGAGTGAAGTAAGGATAGTGGGAAATGTTGTTTTAGCACTATTTACGTGTTTCGAGTGTTCCGAAGGCGAGGGCCATGGATAAACAAGGCGGATTCCTTTTTCTTTCGATCGGTAAACATCTCTACGAGAACCACCTCAAATACTTACCTCTTTTTCTCACGTTTTCTCTGCCATTGGGGTTTCGAAGAATTCGCCTCACGGATCTTTCTCAATCTACTTGTTCGTTCGACTTCGTTTCGATTGCTTTTCTTTTTGTCCCCTTTCCTGCTGTTCTAAAAACGTCATAAGACACTATAACTTGTACCATTATATTTTGATATCGAATCGAAAAACAAGAAAACCAAATGGCCAAAGTTAAAGGGAGATTATCTTCGATAACAATCGAGATCAAAACTATTTTACAATTCGATAGCTTTGTGATCAACTATGTACATTTATGTTTATGCAAATTAATAACTTATATATATATAAAGACATATATTATATTATAAATAATATTGTAAATATATATAAGATGAATTTTTTTTTAGATTGAGACACATAAATATCACGAAAATATAGGCATTGTTAGGAAGAAAGTTTGAAACAACAGTTGTTTTGTCTCATGGGGCTAAAATAGTAGCATTTTATTTCTTTTTCATTAGACTTTAGTCGTTTACAAGGCTATTTAAGATCAATTGTACTTTTCCTTTTTTTTTTTTTTTTTTTTAACGAAACCCAACAATTTTTCTAACGGCGTTTCATTTTACGCTAAAAAGCGAACAGCTTTTGTTTGAAACATTTTCTCTTATCTAAGCTCTATTTCCAACCATATTTAACATTATATATTAATATATATATATATATATATATATATATATATATACATGTATTCTCAGAACACATAATAATAAAGTTAAATATACCTAATCCGCTTTCGTGTTTTCTAATTTATTTAATATCACAAAAAGAAAGTAAGGATTGGATGAAAAAAAAACGAAAAGAGATATCATTATGGATTATTAAAGACGATATTCTTTTAATAGCATTGGATTAGACGCGATTATAACGATAAGTTTTAAGAGATAATACTTTCATTAGATCCTCTTAGAACATATATATACATATATATATATATTTATATATATATATATATATATATATATATAGAGAGAGAGAGAGAGAGAGAGAGAGAGAATCTTCTTAAAAAAAAGAGAGAGAAAGAGAGAAATAGAAAAAGAAAGGTTAAAAAACAAAAAAATAAATAAAAAGAAAATAATCTTATATACGATTCTAAGACGGATAATATTATCTTATCTCTTAACTTATTATTAACTTTCTACAAAGATTTTGCACAAAAGAATTTGAACACATTATCCTTACGTAATGTTGAAGTCAACGATCACCCTTGTGTTTAATAAAGAAAGTTTTCCTATAAAAGAGAGAAAAGAGAGAGAGAGAAAAAAGGGGAGAAGAAAGAGAAAAAGCAAGAAAGAAAGAAAGAAAGAAAGAAAGAAAGAAAGAAAGAAAGAGAGAGAGAGAGAGAGAGAAAACGAGTGAGCCAGAAATTCTACGTTGAAATCGATTAGGACACTCGACGATACGGTTTGGTAAGCTTCTGGCAAGTACTCCCGATTATCGCGAGCCAGCTTTGAAAACGAACTGGAAACGAATGGGCGGAGTGAAGTGGAGAGGCAAAAGGGGTAAACTGGAAGTGATCAACGTGTCGTTCTAGTATGTGTGTGTGTGAGAGAGAGAGAGAGAGAGAGAAAGAGAGGTTGGTAGAACGTAGGACAACGTGAACGTTTTTGGAGAGTACAATAGGCAGTGACAATAGGATCAGGGCAAAAGGAACTTCTCTTTCGAGTTTGCCGACCAATCACGACCGAGTTTTCCCTCTTTTCAGGTTCACCACCGCAAACTCCCTCGCGAGCGCCTTTATTTTACTGCTAACTGCCCTGTGCCACGATGAAAAGGAAAAACAACAAGACGATCGCGTACCCCTAGAATGCATGTATTCATCCATGTATATATATATGTATGTATATACCGTGCTGTATAACGTAATACGGATAAGACATTAGAAAAGTTTCTTAAAGTTACGACAAAACTTATCGTTTATTTTTCGATATGAATAGAAAAAGTAGTTATAAAAGTAAGTAAGTAAAAAGATACTTATGTAAGTATTTACCAACTTATCTGGTACGTCGTTTAAATACGCGAAACAATCGATATGTTTCATTTCCTTTGATTTACGATCATATCTAATGATTATTAATAATGGACAATGTGATATTGGGAAATATTATTTTTCTTCTTTTTTTTTCTTTCTTTGATTCTTTTCTTTCTTTCTTTTTTTTTTTTTCTTTTTTTTCTTTTTTTTTATTATTACTTCTCACACAAAATACCGTTCTTTTTTCCTCTTTCTCTCTTCGTTTTTTTTATTTTTTATTTTTTTCTTTTTTTCTTCTTTTTAATAATGTCTACGTACGAAGTATTATTGTATCTGATATTAGTAAAACATTTCGGGTGATCTTTGAACAATTTTCATGAGTTCAAATTCTCTATACTGTTGAGGAACGTTCGTGAACTCAAACGCTTTCGTTCCATCTCTTTTTCTCTTTTACAAGGACTAACGCTCTTGGTATTTTTCAATCTTCTGCTATACTTTATATCGCACAATGTTGGTATGTGGCAACAAGTTCTCCTTCTATCTCTCTCTCTCTCTCTCTCTCTCTCTCTCTCTGTCTCTCTGTATATATATATATATATACACACACTCACACACACACACACACACACACACACACACACACACACACACACACACACACATATATATATATATATATATATATCTTATTCATAAGAGCTATCTATCGGATGAGTGAATTCCGTTGTGCGATTTTTCCTAGCAGAGCTATTGCATATTTTTACGAATTTTTCAAAAATTTCCATATGTGTCCCGCGGTTAGACAAAGGAAACGAACATTTTTATTCACCAGACCGTTGACTTTGCTATTGGATAAAATACAATAACGAGAAAGTTCTCTCTCTCTCTCTCTCTCTCTCTCTTTCTCTTTCTCTCTAAATATATATATATATATATTCGCAGTTAATTGTTCTAAACCTTATCGTGTGTATTATTTCACGAGAAAAAAGAAAAAAAAGAAAACAAAATATTAAGTAAATAAAAATAAATAAAGAAAAAAAAAGAAGAAAAAGGAAAAAAAAAGGTTTGAAACCAAAAGAAAAGCAAAAAAGAAAAAAAAGAAAAAAAAAAAAAAAGAAGAAATATACTCGTCGAAAAATTCTGTTCGATTTCATTCGATACCTAACAAAGCTTTGAAAACTTTTTCTCATAAAACAAAACGAGTACTCATCTACCCGAATTGATTGCTGCTACTCTAGAACCACTCTCTCTCTCTCTCTCTCTTTCCCCCCCCTTTCTCTCTCTCTCTCTCTCTCTCTTCCTCTCGGTAGGACATCCCTTTCTTCGTTTTTTTTTTTTTTTAATTCTTTTTCTATTTTCTCTCTCTTTTTTACTTTTTTTTCTTCTTTTTTTTTTTTTTTTTTTTTTCACCAGGCAAATTTCGAATGGAGTTACTATACGTTTCGACTCTTACACCGTACACCGTATATATATAGACAGACGAGCACATCGGTTGAAACAAATTGAACTCGTTCGATGCTTTTCGAGTGCATACTTTTTCCCCTTCCTCATCACTCTCTCCCACTCTCTCTCTCACTCTATCTATCTATCTATCTATCTATCTATCTATCTATCTATCTATCTATCTCTATCTTTCTATTTCCCTCTTCCTATGCCTGTCTCTCTCCCTCCCTCTCTCTCTCTCTCTCTCTCTCTCTCTCTCTCTCTCTCTCTCTCTCTCTCTCTATACACACACTTTTCAGGTTTCCAAAGCAGTATATAGAATTCTCTTCCCTTTCTACTATTTCCGAACGGGCCACTCTTTTCGTATTACAAACTAATCCACGCATCGCCGATGCCGAACCATAGTAACGTGGAAATCGAGCGGGCAAACGAACCGATTGAAAGGCACCCCCGCTCGGAAATACCGAAATACTGTTTTATTCGACCGACGGCGAAGAACCCGGCGGGTGGTGCTTGGATTAAAAAGCAAAAAGACGAAAAAAGAGTAACGAATAAAAAAAAAAAAAAAAAAAAAAAAAAAAAAAGAAAAAAGTAAAATAAACAAAAAAAGAAAAAAGAAAATAATGAAAAAAAGAAAGAAAAACAGCGAAAGACAAAATAAAAACAAAACGACACAACGAAAAGGAAAAAAAGAAAAAAAAAAGAAACTAAAGCAAGTTAGAGAGAGAAAGAAGCAGAATGATTGAAATCAATCCGCTTATATGAGAATACATTTACCAAACGTCACTGCCTATGGACAAATAGACTATGTGCGTTATCCAACTTTGTTACGATGTATCTATGCATGTATGTATGTATGTATGTGTATGTGTGCGTACACCTATACGTTTTATATGTATCAATTTTTTTTTATTATCCGCGCGTGCCTCTTTTTCCTTTCTTTTTTTTTTTTATTTTTTTTAATGTTTTGTTTTTTCTTTTCTTTTTTTTTTTTTTTTAAATATTTTTCTATTTTTTTTTACCCTTTTGGTTGTCATTTAAATTGCTGCATAGAAGTGAAAATGAAAAGAAGAAAAAAAGAAAAGGTAAATGAAACAACGTCATTTTCCAAATGGCCTAAAACAGCGATTTTATCCTGTAATAATAATAACATTAATGATAATAATAATAATAATAATAATAATAATAACATTCGAGGCTTTCATTCTTTCGCCCTGTTATTGTCCCTAATCACGTTGTTTTCAAGTGTAACCTCTAACGAAACTTTAATTTAGACTAAAGTTTTTGACTAATTCGCTTGATTTACATATACATACATTGTGTATAAACATATATACATAGATATATATATATATACACACATGCATATACATATACGTACATAAAACACATATACACGGTAGCGTCAAGGGATTCTTTGTAATTTTTAAATTAGCTTCGTTTCTCTCTATGAAACAAGCAAAGACAAATGAAAAGACGTAGTGTATATAAATATATATACATGACACGTATGTAGTATAACATCTATAAAGCACACACCACACACACACACACACACACACAGATTCGATGGAAGAAGGAGAAAGAGAAAAAGAGATAGATAGAGAGAAAACAAGTTTTTATTATCCTCCTGGACAATGTCCCTCGTGTGCGTGCGCTAAAGAGAATCGCAAAAGAGGCAACTGTGGTAAAACAATGAGTGAACGCGTACCCGTGGCATATACAAGAATAGATACACTCAAAATATTCGTGGATGGTAAAATGCGCTCGAGGAAACATTGAGAAACGGCGTTGAAAGGCGTATGAGAGAGAATAGTGGGTTCGCTCATACGTCGTTATGTAGGGTGTTACGTCTGTTTAAAAAGAAAAGAAAAAAAAGAAAAAAAAAGAAAAAAACGAAAGAAAAAAAATTACAGAAAATAAGAAGAAAAAGAAAACAAACAAGAATGGAAGGAAAAAGGAGATGAAAAAAGACAAAAAAAAAATCCTCTGTTGCTTTATACGATAAGAGGAAACAATAAAAATCTTTTGAAAACATGTCTACCTTTAC
The DNA here is from genome assembly GCF_014083535.2 of Vespa mandarinia. NCBI lineage: Eukaryota > Metazoa > Arthropoda > Insecta > Hymenoptera > Vespidae > Vespa > Vespa mandarinia. Next base: position 126,165 of record NW_023395871.1, read on the forward strand.
GTCGGTATTCAAATGTTTCATTTTTGTTTTTGTTTTTTTTCTTTCTTTCTTCTTCTTCTTTTTTTTTTTTTTCTTCAACCATTATCAAAATTTTCGTCAGACTGTAATGACTACGTCTTTTGCAGGATAACATATAAATAAGAAAAATATATTTTCAAATGCTTATTTGTTATTGTTAAATTTATATATTTTCAAATAGGATATATATAAAAGAGTTGGAGTCCTTCATATAAATATTGTCATCTCAAATATGATATTGTGCAGGTATAACAACGCATGTGCATAAAAAAACGTGGATTTGTGACAAAAGAACAACAACAACAAAAAAAAATATATATATATAAAATTATATGTAATCAATCTCGAACTACATCTTTTTTCCTTTTATACATATTTTTTCTAACTTCAATCGAAAAAAAGAAAAAAGACAGGAGAAAAGAAAACAAACAAAAAAGAAAAAAAGAAAAAAAAAAAAAATAAAAGAAAACAAAAAGAACATTTCTTTTACAGCTGCGCAAATCACCTGATACGTTTTTTTCCTTTTTCTTTTTTCTTTCAAAATATGTTTACCTATTCTCGCGAATCAATCATTTTTCGACACTGTACTACTCTAGTACATTTTTATTTGGAATGGTACGTGTAATCGATTCGTACGAAAGAAATCGTAGGGCTTTCGAAAGGGAAAAAGAAAAAAGAAAAAAAGAAAAAAAAAAGAAAAGAAAAAGAGAGAAAAAAAAATATCTTGATGAACTTGAGAAAAAGTTCTTCCCATCGTCACATGTATACCCTCCTCCGTTGAAACGATGCAATTATTTTTGCCTTATAACGATACATTTTTTTTCTTTTTTTTTTTTCTTTTTTTCGATAAGAGCAAAAAACTAAAGGTAACATTTGATCAGACGATAATAATTATTGAATTCATTCTTTATACGTATATACGTGTAACATGTAACAATTTTACGTGTCGCTCGTTAATAATGATTTTGACGATCTTCTCAGAAAGGATATTTTTGGTTAACGATAAAACGAGCCTATGTTAATACGGAATAGGACGAGGATCGCTAGAAGGAAATGTGATTCGGTCAACGATTTTGGTCGTAAGCTGTCTGTGAAATTCTGCGTGTGAGAGGGTAAAAAGAGAGAGAGAGAGAGAGAGAGAGAGAGAGAGAGAGAGAGAGAGAGAGAGAGAGAGAGAGAGAAAGATAGATAGATAGATAGATAGATAGATAGATAGACAGAGGTAAGCAATAAGGACATACACACAGACAGACAGACAGAGTGGGAGAGAGAGAGAGAGAGAAAGAGAGAGAGGTAGATAGAGAGATAGAGATAGAGAAGAGGATGACGACAGAGAGGAACGATTACACAGGTGGATGAAAGCTGGTGCTGCTGACCTGCTCGGATCGCAATGCGATGCTGTGCGATGGAGTGCAGTGCGGTTCGGTGCGGTACGGTACGGTGCGATGCGATGCGATGCGATGCGGCCCGGCAGCTCCGGGTTAGTCACATATTTGCCGACGTACCAAGGACTAAAAGCTTTTCACTTGCGCGCCTCTATTTTCGACCCGTAAATCACGTTCCGTTACCGCTCTTATGCGAAACAGCTCCCTACCAGTACCCTCCTCTTTCCAATCCTCTTTTGGTTCGACTCGACTGTACATCGCTTGGCGCAGATAGAAAAAACAAAAAAAAGAAGAAAAAGAATGAAGAAAGAAATGAAAAAAAAAAAAAAAAAGAAAAGAAGGAAAAAAAAAATAGATAGAAATAGAAAAAGGAAAAGGGAAGGGTGGCAGGGAGGGAGGGAGGGAGAAAGGACCAACGAGAAATGGAACGAAAATGGCGCCGTGGACATCGGCCGAGAAGATAGTACCTTACCGGTATAACCAAAGCGATGTCTATGTGTCTAAATACACGTATATATGTATATATGTGTGTGTTTGTGTGTGTATATGCTTATGTGTGTACTTTACGACACGAAAAGGGATGAATTTACCTACCAAGATTTACGTTCCTTCGTTCTTTTTCCATCTCCTTTTGCATTTTCTTTTTGTCGACTATCCACCAACACGTAAGAAGAAATCCAAGTGACATTTTTCTCAAGATCGATACCTACGTCGATAGAAATTTTCGTTAGCTCGGGGTTAGTCGATGCGGGGGGAGGAGGGGGGCGGGGGGACGAGGAAACGTAAAAATAAAGAAAATTTTTGAAAAAAATTCTTTTTTCAAAATCGCAAAATACGTATTTTGCGTTATTTACATATTTACGTTATATATTTACGCAGGTAAATATACATATGTATGTATGTAAATATATGTTTTGAATAATGAACACCTTCTTTATCTCTTCTACTCGTTCTACCTCTCCATATCCCTTCATCCCATCCGATCCTATTTACTTTTCAAAATTAGGGCGCGTATCTTCGACGAAGAGGTGCGCATTTTTTTCTTAACACGAATAACATTTAAATTACGATCTTATTCGATATAATTCGACGAACGTGGAATTCGCATGAGATACATTTTTTTTCTTTCCTTTTCAATGGAAATTTCGAAAACATCCCGAATCAAACGTCCATTTGTTAATCTATTTACCAAAAAAAAAAAAATCGTCTTACTAAACTTCTCCTTTTTCTTTTCTTTTTTTTTTTTTTTTTCTTTTACATACGTTTATTTTATTATTTAATATAATTGTTTTAAGAAGAAAAAAGAAAGAAAGAAAGAAAGAAAGAAAGGAAAACAAAAAAGAAAAGAAAGAAAATAAATAAAAGAAAAAAAAGAAAAGAGAAAAAAAGAAACGAAAAGAAAATATTGTAAGTAGGTATATCAAGTTCGAAAAACAAAAAAAAAAAAAAAAAAGAAAACAAAAAAACTAAAGCACTTTTCAATTACATTATTGAAATTCGCTTGCCTTGTTTGCTCGCTTGTTTGCTCGATTAAATGGAAAATATTGTATCGCTCTACGAAGACGAAAGAAATAAGTACAGAGAAAGAAGAAGAAAAAACGAAAGAAGAAAAAGAAGGAGTAAGAGGAGGGAAAGAGGAGAAAGGAGGAGAAAAAAGAAAGAAAGAAAAAAAGAAAGAAAAAAAGAAAAAAAAAGAAAATAAAATAGGAGAAAAGCCAAATGCACTTTATGAATCATCCCCATCTGAGAAATGTACTCGTCGATATTACTATTTCTATCGATGGAGAAGGTATAGATTGAGGATGGGGGGAAAGGGAATAGATAGGAGATAAAGAGGGTAGAGTAGGAAGAGTAGGAGGGATCAACAAATAGATTAAATGTTCTCAAACGTTCGAGAATATATCTTAAACGTTCGTGAACACGAAAAATTGAAATCAATATCGCGTTATTTGAAAAATCATTGCCAAGCGGAAACAAAACAAAACGAAACCAAAAAGGTGAAAAAAAAAACAAAACAAAAAAAGAAAAAAAAAAAAGAAAAAAAAAGAAAAAAAGATCAAAGAGAAAGAAAAAAAAGGTCGAAGCAAATTACGATGAATTTACGGTCCGGGCAATTATTTCGTCGAAAGAGAGACGGCTTCGCGTTATTAATCGCCCAATCTCTCATCTCCTCGCTCGGCTCGAGTGTTCTCAACTGACCTGGTATAAAAGAGAGTGAAAAAAAAAAAGAAAAAAAAACAAAGAGAGAGAGAGAGAGAGAGAGAGAGAGAGTGAGAGAGACGAGAAATTAACTTTTCATTCTCGATCGGTGAGATTTTTATGAAAATCTGGCCAGGAATTTTCAACGGCAATTTTAAATTCGTTTCACTTAAGTATAGTTATGTATATCGTGTTCATTTCTTCGCGATCATTCATCGCGATCTCGTAGATCTAGGAAGAACGAATGAAATATCCCATTTCTTTTTTCTCTCTTTCTCTATTTCTTCCTTTTTCTCTCTCTCTCTCTCTCTCTTTTTTTTCTCTTTTCCAAAGAGAGAGAGAGAGAGAGAGAGAGAGAGAAAATTAGTGAAATCAGATTATCCTATCGGATAATTCATTTTATCTAACCTAAGAAAGGACGAGGAGACAAATCTTTAAGATATATTTAACTACCATCGATAAAACGTACCGATCCTATCCCCTGTAAGATAATCCATTTCCGTTAGGTACATAAATTATTAGATCTTCTTCTTTCTCTCCATAATCGAACGAATTTAGGATTTATGAGAAAGGCCACGATTAATTACTCAAATGTTTCTTCTGTATGTGGTCTTATTAAATGATGATACTCTTTTGAACGAAAGTAAAATGAGAGAAGAAGGAGAATTAAAAGAAGAAGAAGAAGAAAGAGAAAGAGAAGGAATGGAATATAATAATTTAAACTATTCCATCATTTCTAACATTATTTGTTATTTCTATCGATTCTCTATGATAGTCTTGATTCTTTTCGTTCAGTTCTCTTGGAAGTTTGCTTTGTAAGCTTTATATTTGCATGTGTTGTCAAATCATATATACAGAAATATATCAGATGTTTCATTTCATAGAGAGAATGGTAAATATATAATATGTGTGTGTGTGTACATATATATATATAGACCATTCTACCATTGCATAAAGTTAACGTTGTCTCTTCCAATGATGAGAACGATGACGTTGGTGATGGTGGTAACGATGATGGTTATATGTAACGTTACTAGCGATACTGTAAACCCCCGTGAAAGCGAGATTCCACCCTACGAACGTGCGAGTTCTTCGCGGCTGTTTACACGAGATAGGAAGGAATATCAGCGGACGTTAAGTGGAGAGCGCGATGCGTAGCGAGGAGTACCGCGTGATATTAATTTTCGAGAGCACGTCTAATCTCACATAATGTGCATACGATTAAACATTGCTAGGTATATATATATATATATAGTATATATACTTATCTCTTTACTCTCTCTCTCTCTCTCTCTCTCTCTCTCTCTCTCTCTCTCTCTCTCTCTCTCTCTCTCTTTCTCTATCTCTATCTCTCGTGCACATGCACGCTTCGTCATAGTTTCATATCATAATTTTATCTTCGTCTTTCGCATTTTGATTACAATCAAAAAATATTCGTTTTTATAATCGATCGATTGTAATTCTATCCGTTGTAATTGAATTGGTTAATTGAGGGTGGGGAAAGAAAAAAGACAAAAAAAATTTAATCTTTCTCGTTTCTATGCTCATGGAAATTCTTTTCTCTCTCTCTCTCTCTCTCTCTCTTTCTCTCTTTTTCTTTCTTGATAACGATAACGAGGAAAATGAATTTTTACGAATTAAAGAAGGAAAGTAAGTAAAAGGAGTTACATTATGTTCCATCTCATCGTTCTCATCGTTGGCACTGTATTCTTACTCTTCTGAACTGTACTATACTATATTGCAATCTGTTGTGTTACGTTGTACAGTGTTGTTGTCTGAAGAGTCTCATCGACAAACGAAACGAACTTCTCGTAATTTAACGTGCTCGCGAATATCGACAGGCACTTCCACTTGGAGGCTCTCTCTCTCTGTGCTTTTCTCTCTCTCTCTCTCTCTCTCTCTCTCTGTCTCTCGTAAAGTTCGCTCTGACTGCCGGCTCGCGTCGCGGTTGACACAAATCCGAGAGGACGACAAGGCGGAAAGCTTTTTCAAATGTGCGTCGAATCGAGGGCGAGTTCGATGCCTCCGGCTTGCCATTAACGAGATCGCCTCGATTTCTCCTCGATCGCGATTCCCTTTTTCCTCTCTCTCTCTCTCTCTCTTCGTTCTTTATAAAACGTCATCTCCGTCCTACCGTGACGGATAATACGAGCATAAAGCTTTTCATTCGTACGAAAAACTTTTCTCCTTTCTTTCTATCGTTCTTTTCCTTTCCTTTCTTTTTTTTTTCCTTTCCTTTCCACCCCCTTTTTTCTATCGCTCTTTTGTTTCTTCTTCTATTTTTTTTTTCTTCTTTTTTTTTTGTAGGTATTCTTTTTCTTTCCTCTCTCTCTCTCTCTCTCTCTCTCTCTCTCTCTCTCTTCTCACAATCTTTCTTCTTTCTCTTTTTAATGCTTCCTTTTTTCTTCCATATCCCTCCGCTCTCCATTTCCCTATTTAATTTTTTCTTTTTTTTTTCTTTTTTTTTTTTTTTGTAACTTGTCAAAGGAAAAAATCGATAGAGATTGTTAACGAAATATTACACGTGTATACATACATAATGTAGTCGTACATGTGTAGAAAATTTAACATCTTTTTAAGTCTCCGTAGAAAATTCAACATCGATAAGTCAGTATTTTTAGTTTTTACATTAATATTGTATGTGAAGTGAAAAATAAAAAAATGAGGAAAAAGAAGGAAAAAGAGACAGAGATAGAGAGATAGAGAGATAGAGAGAGAGAGAGAGAGAGAGAGA
>NW_023395871.1:137500-152500 GCF_014083535.2 Vespa mandarinia
TGTATGTATGTATGTATGTATGTATGTATGTGCGTGTGTATGTGTGTGTGTGTGTATGTGTGTGTATGTGTGTGTGTGTATGTATGTATATATGTATGTATGTATGCACTACGTAAAATGGCCAAAGTAATAACCATCGAGAGTTATGGACGTTTAGAAAACGAACAGTATGTTTTTGAAAAATAACCTTAGGGCGATTTTTTTTTCCATTTCTTTTTTACTTTTCTTTTTTTCCTTTTCTTTTTTTTTTTTTTTTTTTTTTTTTATTCCTTTGTTTCATGGGAGCGCAATATGTTTGTAGTGTAAAAATATTCTAATGGGAGCAATATAACGAAATATTCTGTAAAATAATATTAATGTAGAAAATTACTATCGTCATTATTATTATTATTATTATTATTATTATTATTATTATTATTATTATAATTATTATTATTATGGATACAATCAAAATTACACTTGTACTGCATACTTACATATATACATGATCGATCGATCGATCGAATCGACTTTGAGTTCTGCTTAAGAAACTCAACAGTGTATAGACATGAAAAATATTTAATCGCTTAAAGTTTTATATGATATTACAGAAAGTTCGAGAGAATGGACATTCGCTGTACTTGAAAACAGTACATAGAACGTAGCAATGAAGAAACTTTCGAAATAGGGAATCAGATTCAACCTTTGATGGCATCATCGACGGAAGTAATGACACGCTATCAAAAAGCGTTTCAAAAGACGATCCGAACTACATATATATATATATATATATATCGTTTAGATCGATCGGAATTCTTTACCGGAGTTTATTTATTCCATAGAAAAAAGTTTGTAAATGGGAGTTCGATAATAAATATTTCGAATTCGTGATTTTTATAAATAAACACATAATCATACGTTAATCTCGTTAACGTGTAATAAAACACTTTTGATTTTATTTTGTATATATATATAACCTCGTGGAAAATCTTTTCGATAATTCGATGATATTCAATATTATTCAAGATTATTAATAAAGAAGCGAAGAAATATGAGAAGTAAATTTAGTGTATTATAAAAGTATGAAAAAGTAATCTTTCACTCTCTCTCTCTCTCTCTCTCTCTCTCTTATTCTGTCGCTTACGTGATAATTCTATTTTTTTCTCTCTCTCTTACTCTTTCATCTCGTGATAATTCTATCTCTTTTTTCTCACATACACACACACACTGTATATATATAGAGAGACAGAGAAAGAGAACGTGCCGGTAATGTCGTCTTCATCGTACTCACCACGCGTGCTTTCGTCGAATCGTCATGGCAACGTAGCGACATGGAGAAAGCTACTGCGAGGTACCGTGCCGCGCCAGTATGTGGTGTAGAATGCGCGCGCAGCTTCTAGTTCTCCCCACTCCAACCTTTTTTGTCCCCACTACATCGTAAAAGCTAACGCTTCTAAGTAACGTGCTTTTCGAACAGGTCGCGGTGTCAGTCAGTGCACGCGCGGACAACGGAACGTATTTATATTGTTTCCTCGTCATCGTAGATTTTTTTCCTTTCGAACTATTTCAATATTCTATATAATATTTCCATATATATATATACCATATATATATATATATATTATTTTGCGTACACGTTAAATTAGTGATTTCTAGTGTTCTTTCGATCGAATCAAGATATCGTCATCGTCATCATTGTCATCGTCGTCATCATCTACAATTGTTCGACAGCTGAGAACTTCGATTGAAGGATAGAAAGAAGAATGGAACGATTACGTTACTGTTAAATATTCTACAAGGTACATATTTAATTTATATTTTATAATCTCTATGTAATAATAATACGTGATTGATTTGTAATATAAATCAAACGAAACATCGTTACACTTCCGTTTCCTCAGAATAATCTTAAATTTATTTTATCATTTTATTTGCTTATAGCGTAGTAATGGATGTGGTTTCAACTTAAAACCACAGAGAAATAGAGTGAGGGAGGAGGAAGAGAAAAAGGAAAAAGAATTATTCTTAAATATCTTTCTACGTATCTATCTGTGGTTTTAATCGTACATTTTCACGGTCATAAGCTCGTTTAATCGATCGTTCAATTACGTACATAAATATACGTGACCGAACGTAATACTTAAGAAGATGGTATAGACACGTAGATACGTTATTCGTTTTATTAGAAACCGAACGGTTTAGTATGTAATATTATATTAATTGTTATAACGATTTTTTCGCTTTTTTTTTCTTTTTTTTTTTTTCTTTCTTTAGATCGTGTTAACACGTAGGTAATGTTGGCAAAGTTATTGCTTTTTTTTTTTTTTTTTTTTTTATCTTATAGGTTATCCTCGATTGTAATATACATAAATTATAGAGATACAGTTTTAGCTCAGTTGTTACACTTTTCAAGGTTATCTTGGGCCGATGCGAAAGAACAATAACGTGTAACAATAAAGTGAACAACATTCTTTTTCCCTCCGCCTTCCCCTTCCCTTTTTTTTTTTCTCATTTTCTTTTCTCTATCAATCATTCGTCATATTCAACGCGGAATATTTATCGATCGTTAATAATTTCGATTATACTTCCATTCGATCGTTAATAATTTCGATTATACTTCAATTCGATCGTTTAAATTATTATTTATATAAGCTTTATTAAAATTAAATCAAGTTTATTTAATATCTGTACGATTAATAGATATGTATACATAACCTATACGCTTTAGGTCAGATATGCGCGCGTAAACGCGCAAAACAAATACGATAACAATTATCATCGTTAATATGTAATACAACGTAATATCATTCATTCATTCATCGTGGAGAATCGATCAAATGATTAATTCTTTTCCTTTCCTTTTTCCCCCCTTTCTTGTTTTTCATTTTCTTTTCCTTTTTTTTTTTTTTTTTTTTTATTTTTTCTTTTTTTATAAACTTCGATTAAAAATTAGCGTCAATTTAACGTATGGCATTAAAGCCGATTTATTTTTTTCCTTTTTTTCCACTTTCGAATAAACTAATCAATTGCTATCGCGTTGTTAGCCAAACACATAACTATTGTGGTTAATGTAATTGTTGTACTTGCCTCTCATTTTCTATCCGGTTTCCGGCCATTTCAACATTCGATGCGTAACCAATTATCCTGTACGAATAGATCGATGGTTTGTATCTAACACGTGCAAATAGGAAATACACACACAGAAAGAGAGAGAAAGAGAGAGAAAGAGAGAGAGAGAGAAAGAGAAAGAGAGAGAGAGAGAGAGAGAGAATTAGAAAGAGTAAATTTAGTGGTTTTACATGTGGTAACATAACATCGTATCAAATTATTCGTCGTTTATTTTACGCGAGAAAGAAAACTATATAAGGTGTTCGTAGAATTCGAGATGCCATCCATTGGGGCTGGGGGGTTACGAGGGGATGAGAATGGCTGGTGAATATATAAGGATATGAGGGATAGAGGGGATAGAAATAGGGGGTTGTAGTCGATCTAAGGGAAAGAAAGAAAACATGATAGTTGTTTTTCTTATCATTTTATTTTTTCTCCCTTTTTTTTTTCCTCTTTATAATAATAACCACTTGCAATTTCACTTTTTTTTTTTCACGATCGATATACGTAAATATCGAAGGGAATATGATTATCCCAGAAATGTAGATATACGTACTTATATAGAGACATAGAGATAGATACACACACACACACACACACAGAAAGAGACAAACAGACAGAGAGAGAGAGACAGAGAGAGAGAGAGAGAGAGAGAGAGAGACAGAGAGAGAGAGAGAGAGAGAGAGAGAGAGATAGGAAGCCGAAGAAGAAGATGCAGAAGAGGATGCACAAGAGGAAGAGGAACAAGGGTGAGGAGGAGGAAGAAGGAGAAAACGAAGAGGAATCATGTTAGAAACGGCTGAAAAGGTTTATCGATAATTCATTCTCGGACTTACACTCGAACACTCGAACTGATTCGTAGAATTGATTCCGACTTCCTTTATGACGAAGCAGTAGGTACTTCGAATTAGTTCCCCGGTGCTTTTCGTATAATTTACGAGCGTTGAAATATCGTGCAACTCCATTTCGGCGAACGTAATCGTTTGCCGAAGGGTCTTTGCTATTTTATTTGGAATCCGTAGGGATGAATATTTGCGAGAGATTTTCCTAAAACGTTTTTGCCCTCTCCTCTTCCTCTTCCTCCTCCTCCTCCTCCTCCTCTTTTTCTTCCTCTCCCTCCATCTCCTCCAAACTTCTCGTCCTTCTCCCTACGTTACTGGGACGGGGAGAAGGGAGAATACGTAATACGTTTCTTGCGAGTACTACTTCCGGCCGGAATCGAATTTACTCCTCCATGCTATTTTATCAACGTGTATGCATGTATATGAAATTATGTTTTATTCTTGTACATATAATTTCGATGAAAAGATTTTTTATCGAAGATAAGGCAAGGAAAAAGAAGAAAGAAAGAAAGAAAATAAAGATATAATTTTTCTTCTTCCTTTTATCCCACCTTTCGTCTTCTATTTCCATTAGATTTGTCTGCGTACGCGTTTAAACGTACGTTATCTAATATAAATGCGAAATGAAATTGTTTCTCTTAATTTCGTAGAGAATTTTCTTTAAAAAGATTTTCGAATATATGTATAACAAATTTTTTTCAATAACTTTTGTGCATTAACTTGTATCAATATAAATATAAGGTGAAATTGTTTTTTAATTTTCTACAAAATTTCCAAAAAGATATATCCAAAAAAAGATGATATATATAGAATTTTTATTTATTTATTTATTTTGGATATTATTTTTATTCGACTTTCGGGCATATATTTATGCAAACATTAATTACTTTTAACATTTATAAATTTGTCAAAAATAGAAAGAAAGGAAAAAAAGAAAAATTAAAAATTGGAAATAAATTGTAGGAAATATTTCAAATTTTCTAGAATTAATTACTGTTTTGATTTTTTATCGAGTATACGTGCATGCGTATAAAACGTACGTACGTTATATATATATATATATATATATATATATATATATATATATATATATATATATATATATATATTTACGTGTATACGTGCGTATGCATACACATTTTTTTTTTTTTTATTTTATTATAAAGCGGAAGGATACGACAGCAGAAGAAATATAATATATATATATATATATATATATATATATAAATTTTTTTTTGCGAATAAATATTGACAAGTCCGAACAAATATTTTTCTCGTATATGTACACAAATGCATGTATGCATGTATGTATTATATATACTAGTCAGTCAGGTGATACTTAGTTTCGTGTGTCGTTCGACGAAGAGAGAGAGAGAGAGAGAGAGAGAGAGAGATTTACTCAAAAAGGAGGAGCGAGTTTAAAGTACTCGATCGAACGTTTACATAGTTAACTTATTTGCGAGACTATATATGTTTATATAAATATTTTTATATCAATCGATCCTTTCCGATAACATTTCAGATATATCAATTTTTATTTCATTATTATTATCATCTTATTTCATATATTATCATTGCTTAATAGTAATATGTTAATTCGTTAATCGGCAAAGATTTTTTTCTCTTTTCGTAGATATAGATAAACGTGATTCGTATTAAATGGACTTTTTAATTAATCATAAAATTTATTTAGATAATGATAAATTGATAACTTCAATGATAAATTAATTAATAAATCTTAAAAATGAAAAAATCGTTAAGTATCATTTAATAGTATGATAAATAAGTGTAATAATATTTTAAATAATTGCAAATTAGATTTAATTTATTTTTCTTTATTAGAAAATAAATCTAAAGTATTCGTAACGATTTAACTCATTATCTCTTGATTAACACATGCACACACACACACATACACACATATATATATATATATATATATACAGAGTGATCCAATATAATCGACAATAACATCAGAGTTTTTAAATTGATGAATTATTTGTGAATTTGTATATTTGTTTTGTTTTATTTTGTTTTTATTAATTATTAATAAAAATAGATGAAACTATATTTAGCAAGGAATGTTTCGTGAATGACCAACTTTATATTTAATAGAAATGTCAAGAGAGCTTTTTTAAAGTACATCTCTTCGACGATTATTTCACGTCAAGGCATTTCCCCAATGCATTTTTAAGTTGTTTCATTGTAACGTGTTTTGAATAGGAGAATCCTTTGCTCCTTGGACATTATGGAAACAGGCATTGGATTCTTTCAGCATGATCGAGCACCAACACATGGAGCAATATCATCGATCACAGACACTGTAAAGAATTGTTTCCGGGGATTTTGGATAAAGATGTTGTTATGATCTTCAAATACTCTTGATCTCTCGATGTTATGGATTTTTTTGTTTGATCAATTTTTAAGCCAAAAGGAAAAGGAAAAGGAAAAAAAGAAACAAATCTTAAACGTTTCCAATTTCATAACCTTAATTTCATGTCCTTAAATAAAATATAATTTTTTCCATTCGTTTTATTTAATTAATGAGAAAAATTAAGAAAAAAAAAAAAAAAAAAAAAAAAAAAAATAAAAACTTTGTCTTGAAAAATATCGATTAAAAATGTTTAAAAACATTTTTAAATAACTGTTTACACTATTTAATATATTTTCTATAAAATATTATTACATAATATATATATATATATATATATATATATATATATATATATATATATATATACATAATTGAGATCAGTATAAAAAAAAATTATTACGAACAATATTTGTAATAAACTTAAACTCAACTCTCGACATTTAATTATTTATATTAATATATTGTTATAAATATCGACCAAATCGTTGATATAACTGTATCGTACAATATTTGCCAACGATTTACAAAAAAAAAAGTTATAAACCAGATAATATAGATGCGATTAATATCGATTGTTAATTCATGAACTCGAATTATAGTTTCGAATTTATTGCCGATTTATTTAGGATCGTTTTTTTTTTTTTTTTTTTTTTTTTTTTTTTTTTTTTTTTTTTTTTTTTTTTAAGATAATTCTCCATTGAAATGAGTTAAGGTTAATTAACGATTAACTTTCGGAATATCGTATGAAACGTAATAAATATGGGGAAAGAATTTAACTCTATTCATGCGAACTACAAAATAATTTCAAATTTTTAGATTTGGAATTGCGCTACGCACATAAGGAACTTTGAACAGTTCTCATTTTATACAGAACGAATAATTTGGATTCCTCAAAAAATACTGTATATTCTTTGAAGCCGCGTAAATAAATAATCAGTAGTTTTTAACTATCCAATTCTGTCATTAAAAAAAAAAGGAAAAAAAAAATTTATGAATCATATGCAATGCATCAAGTTGAGATCAATATTGATCTAGGATTTATTCCGATACTTCGTAAGCGCCAGTATTAGGATTAATTGGATTAATTATTTATTTCGAGTATATTTTAATATATTTGTCTATTTAAATAGAAATATTAAGAAGGGAAGTAAGAAAGTTTGCAAGTGTAATTAGCAAAGTGTGTACGTCATTTTAGCAAAGCAGGTGTTATTTAGGCTCGTCGGATTAACAAGTAATTCTGGGTTTAGCTTTAGTTGTCTATATCGAGGCACGTCGTCTGTTTAGAATCTCTAGACAACTACCGTTCTATTATATATATACATATATATATATATATATATAGATATATGTATATATGTATACGTATATGTATATGTACACACATGAGTCCGCACGTACGTACGTACACATAGGTATATATATATATAGATACATACCTATGCGCGCAGTGACTTATTAAACTTCATCCAAGATTTCTCGCTTGTTTCATCGTGTAAATTCATCCCTTACGAATCATCCTGGGAATATTTAATAGGATATTACGAGGGTAGTCTCTTGAATACGGAAATTTGCAATTCGCCCCGAAGGAATTCTCCATATATGGCTGGTTCTATTAGAAATCGAAGAGTGGTAAACCAAGAGAAAAATATAACAAAATTATTATTCTTCTCCCTTTACATATAGATATAGATGTAATCGTGATATATTAAAAAATAGTAATTATAAATTTATTAGCTCGATGAATTTTAAATTATTCCTTTTATTTATTTATTATTTATAATTGGTCTTTTTATATATATATATATATATAATAATAATAATAATAGTAATTATTAATACATTAAATCGATGAACATGAAATCATTTTTTTTTTTTTAATTTCTCAATATTCTCTCAGTGGTATATAATTAGAATATAAAAATATTATTTTTTTATCGTTTTCGAATTAAGATAAAAATCTGTACGTCTGTGCGTACATTTTGTATAAATATAATAAATTTTCTTCGTCCAATCGACGAACGAGGATTGTAATAAAAAGAAATAAAGAGAGAGAGAGAGAGAATGGTAGAGAGAAAAAGTATATTTGGCTGTTTTATCTGAAGAAGGTTTAAAATAGCGAAATATTTCTGTAGAGCAAACATAAATCGTAGATTTCTAATGGGTTATACACACGACCAACATTGAAACATATACTTGATCGGTGATCCATGTCTAAGGGAACTTGTAGTTGGTAGGGTACATACTATTCGCGCATCAGATAGTATGAAAGCTTTAACCTCGAACTGGCTTTCAGCCAATTTTGCATCGATGGTAGTTCGTACACGTTTCCGTAGAAATAAAAGAAAAGAACAAAAAAGAAGAAAAACAAGAAAAATGAGAAGAAAAAGGATAAAAAAAAGTTTGAAAAAGAAAAAAAAAAGAAGGAAGGAAGGAAGGAAGGAAGGAAGGAAGGAAGGAAGGAGCTGGTGATTTAATGCCATTGATTTGTAATCAGTACGTAAACATGTCCTATGACAATTTAATAAACCGATATGAAAACTCACTCTCTCTTTCTTTCTTTCTGTATCTATTTATCTATTTATCTATGTATCTATCTATCTCTATCACACTTATTTTCCTTTCCCTTTTTTCCTTTATCTTTTATCACCTGTAGGATGTCAGTATTTTCTTAAACGATCGTCCGAATGAATTAAAAATTTTCCATTTTTATCTTTTTTTTTTTTTTTTTTTATTTTTTTTTTCTTTCTTTTTTTTTTTTTTTTTTTTTTTTCCAAAGCTGTCCTCGTGACTGACATAATTAAATAAGTATATACATGGATGGATATGATTCGTACGAAAGACTTCGTTCGAATTAAAATTAAATAAATTGAAAATTAATAATAATATTTCATAATTTCTAAGTAGATATTTAAAACAAAACGAAATGAAAAAGAAGAAAGAGGAAAAAAGAAAAAAAAAAAAAGAAAAAGAGAGAATAGTACGAAAGAATAACATAGCTAATATAAAATGATTAAAATTTTCATCGGGTAATTTTTGAAAGATTGTAAAACGTTAATTTTCTGGTGTTAAAAGAAGGATAAAAAGGAAGATAAAAAGGAAGATAAAAAGAAAAGAAAAGAGAAGCAAGGAAAGAAACGAGACAATTTTACTTTCACTTTGAATCTTTCGTTAAGAGTTAAAGTATGAGATCAGGACGTTATTGGTCCTTACCTCGCGCTAAAGTCCTGGATCCTAGCGATCTTCTTTCCCTACAATTAGCCGTCACTAGGTACCGATGGGGTTTCGCGAGAATCCCCTTAAGACAGGGGAGATTTCACCGCCCGTAACCACCAAGCAACCGAGCTTAACTCCTGAAACATAATTAAAGTACCTTCAAGTTTTCCATTTTACGTTAATTCTAGCTTTTATCAAGACTAAAGCCGTATATATATATATATATCTATATATATATATATATATATATATATATATGTATATATAAAATATATATAATATATATATATATATGGTACACGTATTTTCAAATAACATTAACGATATTTTGTTTCGAGTTAATCACTGCGGGATTAATTAAATTTTAATAGTAAAAATTTTTCATGCATAGACACGCACATATACGCACGTATCATCACAAATATATTAACGTATATTCTTTCTCTCTCTCTCTCTCCCTTTTTGGCTTCCTATATTTTTACTCTTTTCAAATCGTTTTTCCTTTGGCAATGCAAATATTAATTCCATCGTTTAATTTTCAACATTCACCGATGATCGTTCTATTGCACATGCAAAATGTATATCGTTCGGTTCGCCAAATTTCTCTCGGAACGTTTTAAAAACTCTTCGTATATCGTTCAACGTTCATGTAGATACATACATTCATACATATATATATATATATATGTGTGTGTGTGCGTGTGCGTGTACGTGTATTGTATCTATATATTGTATGATGTACAAATGTTTTTCACCTTTCTAGCAGAAAATCGGTTTTATTTTTTTTTCCAAAAGTAGGAATTTCGGTGTCAAATTTTTTAACTCTCATCCTCGATCGTCAAGCTATTATATTTTATATCGTCAATCGATAGACAAATGTTTTACCATAACGCGCGAGATACCATGTACATATACATATATATATATACATATATATATATGTATATATGTATTTGTATCTTTTTTTTTTTATTCAAATACATACGTGCGTGTATATCGCGCAATGTAAAACTTTTATTTTTATATTTTTGAAACTATACAAAAATCTATAAAAAAAAATATATATATATATATATACAGGTGAAAAAAAATTTTTTTAATTAGAACAATGAATTAAGTTAATAACGTAATACCCATGTCAATTATCTAGTTATACGTATACGTGGAAATGATCTAAAAAGGATAAAAAAAAAAGAAAAATTTCTTAAATAACTATGATAATATATATATATATATATATATTTATATATATATATATATGGTGGCTGATATATAAACGATACTCGTTCGGATTTAATCTAGGTCCTCGATAACTCTTAATCTAACCTTTAACTTCGGTATCCACGATTGTTGTCTTTCGTTATCCTAGGGATCACGGAGATTTTCGAAATTCTCTGTCGTCTCTTAAGGACTGTAGATACTCGAGAGAGAGACAGAGAGAGAGAGAAATAGAGAGAGATAGAGAGAGAGAGAGAGAGAGATAAAGGAGGCTGGGGTCAGAGATAAAAAGGGGATTAAGACGGGAACCCTCCAGCGCCCCTATTCTTCCGTGTAATTGTAAACTTGGACTCGCGCTAGCCATAAATTTCTTGTGCTCTGGGCTTACTTTTCAAATTTATTATTCGCGCGTATACTACCCTCTATGTTTTACTCCCACTCTTAGAGTCTCACTCTCCTCTTCACACCCCTAAAACCAAGCCCTTATTGTCCGTGAAAAGAGTGGATCTTTGTTGTAGTTGAATTACCAAATAATTCTCGTATTTCTTCTCTCTCTCTCTCTCTCCTTATTTCTCTCTTTTTATTTTCTTTTATCATTTTTTGCTTTTTTTACGATTTTTATTTGTTAACTTTTATGTTTTGCTCTATTTAAATAAATAAATAAATAAAAAGAAAAAGACAGAACGAAATGCTTGAATTACTGATATTTCTTTCATCTATTTCTCTTTCCCTTTTGTTATTTCTTCTTCTTCTTCTTTTTTATTTTTTTTTTTTTTTTATTGTTTTATACCAGACGATGATATCGTTTATACGTAAACGAGCGAATTCGTTACGCTTCACTTTCGCTTCTCGTCCCTTTTATCGCACTTTCACCCAGCGCGCATATCTGCGAAATAAGATTACCGAGAGGAGGCAGGATCGTTTGTCCCTTTCTTTCTCATTCTCTCTCATTCTCTCTCACTCTCTCATATTCTTTTCCTTTTCAACGTATCATCCCTGTTTCATCTTCGTTTCATTCTCGTTTCAAGAAGAAGAAAAAATAAATGAAGAAAAAGGAGAAGAAGAAGAAGAAGAAGAAAGATAAAATAATCACTTTTTGCTCCCTTATTCCTAAGAGATCATTCTTATAATATTGAAAAATGTAAAAGAGAATTGTTTCCTTTTTATATTGTAAAAAAAAGTTTTTCAAGATGTCTTTCATTTTTTTATTTATTTATTTATTTTTTTTTTTTTTTTTTTTTTAATTGTTTTAATCTATCGATATATTAATGCCGGAGAATCTTAGATCATAACTTTCGTTTCCTTTTATGTATACATTATAAATCTCATATATATATATATATATATATATATATATATATATATATATCTTTCTTTCAGTATCGACGTATCCTTGAAACTCCACCGAGAATTCCCATAGATTTTCTTGGAATAAATGGAAAAGCGTATTTTAGAATTTCCTAGAGTCTCGAGGATATATAGCGGCGACAGAACGATGCATCCAGGGTTGGAACGTGTACGAAACGGTTTCTTTTTACTCCCCTTTCCATACACCCATCCACCCATTCACCCACCCACTCACCTTGGGTTATATCCCCTACTCTTTCTCAAAACCGTTTCAAAAGGTTTCTCTAACTGTGGACCAAGAGGAGGATCTCTTCGCGCGAATGAGAACGTAAATATCCTGAAAAATAAAAAGACAAAAATATAAAAGAAGACGAACGAGATAGATAGATAGATAGAGATAGATAGAGATAGAGAGAGAGAGAGAGAGAGAGAGAGAGAGAGAGAGAGAGAGAGAGGATGATAGTAGTCGAAAGCTTCCAAGGATGATTTAAGCTAACTCCAACCTAACTACCACACGATTTTACCGTGCCAATAAACATTTCTCGGCAAAGAAACGAAAAGGAAATGGTTTGCCGTTCAATGGCACTCTTAGTTATCTTCAAACTAACCACCAGATTTCTCTTTTATCTATCTATCTATCTATCTATCTATCTATCTATCTGTTTATCTCTCTTTTTGAAATACGCCGCATTTCCTTTAGATTCTCAAAGTTTGCATTGAGGCAGATAGACCTGACTACTTCGATTGATTAATGAAGATTTTCTTTCTCTCTCTCTCTCTCTCTCTTTTTTTTTTTACTTTCTTTCTTTTTTCTTTCTAACACGACATTTAATAATTATATAAATATTGGAAATAATTTAGTTAGTTAATCTTTTTAAAATAATTATTAATTTTTAAATTGATTCTTTTATGTGTGTGTGTGCGTACGTATGTGTGTGTGAGTGTGTGCGTGTGCGTGAAAATCTATACTTCGTTTGTAACGTTCTGTTAATCAAAAATTCTCTATTTATTTTCTTTTATAGCGTGGTACTGACTACTTCGATTTATTGATGAATGTTTCCTCATTTTTTTTTTCTTTTTGTTTGGTTTCTTTTTCTTTCTTTTTTTTTTTTTAACATGAGATTTAATAATTATACGATTTTTAAATTGTTCTTTCTTTCTTTCTTTCTTTTTTTTTTTCCCTCGATGAAAATTTATATTTTCCATTGTTTTCGTGCTAAACATCAGATTATATTTCTCTATTAATTCTTTTCCTTTTTATAACGTGGTATTGACTACTTCGATTGATGAATACAATTGTTCTTAAAATATCTACAATACATATATAAGATTTAATAATTATATACGTAAGAAATTAATTTCTTTCGATAATCAATATTTCGTTTCTTCGATCGAATCATCGAACTTTTCTCTCTCTCTTTTTTTTTTTCTGAAACATCTCAAATTTATCGTATAATTTAAAAATGTTAAATATCGATAGACCCGTCTCAGGAATAATGTCGATTAATTCGATCGATAAACATAAAGAGATCCTTTTTCTTAAGAGATGAAACGTTTCAATCGTAAATCGTATATTTAACAAAAAAAAAAAAAAAAAAAAAAAATTTATTTCTATATTTATATTTCATCTTGAAATTTATCGTTGGCTTATGTAAAAACGTGTACGCTCGTAAATGTTAATAATAATAATAATAATAATAATAATAATAATAATAATAATAACAATAATAATAATTGGAAAAGAAATGAAAAAGAGAAGAAGGAAACAGGAGGGTGGGGTGGGTGTGGGTTAAGAAAAAGGGAGAGAGAGAAAGAAAGAAAGAAAGACACTCTGTACTCCTGAACTCGTACAGTTACGTACATACATATATCAAAGAACAAGCAGCCAGGACGTATCTGAAAAAGCACGGTTAGTAAAGAGGGTCGTAAAAGAGAGCAAGCCTGTATAAGCGTACGGAAGTCGTTCTGCTCTTATCGCTTCTGAACTCTTTCTTTCATCTTCGAAAAAGGTTTACCTATACCATCTATATAATACTTGTATAACTAAACACAGACACATACGTACAGACATATACACGTCTATATAATATATACTATCGCGTGATATATATGTACGTCTATTATATACTTTATGTATGTATATATAGGAGAGAGGTTGAAGGTAAAGAAAAGGGGGGGAAAACGAGAGTTAAATTAAAATAAAAAAAAAAAAAAAAAAAGAGAAAAAAAAAGAAAAAATAGAAAGGGAAAAAGGGAGGGATGTAAGGGAGATGTAAGGGTGGTTGAAAAACAAGGGTACAGTTCCTTTAGCGAGGACGAACCGCATAATTTGCAAGTAAATGAAGTAGTCTTAAACGTCCATCTTTGATGAAACTCTCTCTCTTTCTCTTTCTCTTTCTTTCTCTCTCTCTCTCTCTCTCTCTATATATATATATATATATATATCTGTCTCTATCTCTGTCTGTTTTTTTCGCTTTTGCCCGGAGTTAGAAGGTAGTAACAAAAAGCAAGTTTACAAGAAGACTTGGTTAAAAAAAAAAAAAAGAGAAGAAAAGAAACAGAGAGGGTGAGAGAGAGAGAGAGAGAGAGAGAGAGAGATAATGAGAGAGTGAGAGTGAGACTGAGATAGGAGTAAGGGAGAAAGATAGAATAGAGTAATGCACCAAATGCAGCATTAATTAATCGTCCGAACTTTTAACCGAATCGTCGTCATCTTTTCGTCCAACCCCCAACACTCTCTCATCCCTTTCTTTTCAACTCTTCTTTAACACCAGTAGTAGCAACAGCAGCAGCAGCAGCAGCAGCAGCAGCATCTGACACTTTCTTTCCATCTATTCGTCATTCAACGGCGGTCTACGTTGTGAAAATATAAATTTTCGGAACAGAGAAAGAGAGAGAGAGAAAGAGAGAGAGAGAGAT
>NW_023395871.1:162500-165000 GCF_014083535.2 Vespa mandarinia
TTATTATTATTATTATTACTATTATTATTATTATTATTATTATTATTATTATTTTAATTTTTTAAATTTCATATTACGAAAAGAAAGTGAAAACAATGGGAAGAAAATAATGGCCGATACTCGAGAGGGTATGCCTGGAGAAGAGTAGAGGGGGATGTTTTATACGAGTGTTAGAAATGAAAAATGTATTTTTCTTTTGATTTGTTTTTTTTTTCTTTGAGAGAGAGAGAGAGAGACCGAGAGAGAGAATAGTGAAAAAGTAAAGAAAGATTATCTATGGTAAAATGAAATTAACGGCGAGACGCGACGAAATGAAACTGGCGATTAAAAAGTTGGACCAGGGTTGCAGGTGGAAGAAAGAGACATGCTGCTACTACTGCTGTTGCTGCTGTTGGTGGTGTTGGTGTAAGTGAAGATAGGGGTAGTAATGGTATGGTGATGGTGGTGGTGGTGGTGGTAGTGGTGGTAGTAGTAGTAGTAATAGTAGTAGTGGTGGTAGTGGTG
This sequence comes from Vespa mandarinia, assembly GCF_014083535.2. Classification (NCBI taxonomy): domain Eukaryota; kingdom Metazoa; phylum Arthropoda; class Insecta; order Hymenoptera; family Vespidae; genus Vespa; species Vespa mandarinia. The sequence continues at coordinate 163,005 of NW_023395871.1, forward strand.
GTGGTGGTGGTGTTAGAATGTGAGAATAGGGGTCAGTAGTTGTTAGAGAGAACGGCTGGACGGTCATTCTTTTACGATGCAACGAAATTTACGAGAGACCGAAATGAGAACGGTGCGATGTCGTGGTGTGCGATTAAGGGAGCTCGACGATAAAAGGCGGAAGTAAAGTTTCCAAAGCGTTATTCTTTCTCTAACAATCGGCGAAGAAGGGGAACAATTAATATTTCTTCCTGTTGGCCGTACGATAGAGTTACGGCCGACGATATAGATAACACTTGGGACACGTGAAATGATATTAAAGAAGTAGACGGTAGAAGGTAGTTTATCGAAACTTTTTTTATTATTTTTTTTCTTCTTTCGTTTATTTTTTTTCCTTTTTTTCTTTTTTTATATTTTATTTTTCTTTCTTTCTCTCTCTCTCTCTCTCTCTCTCTCTCGATATAATTAACGTCATTAATTTTATATTGCACAGATAAAAAAAGAACAGGAAAATTCAAGAAAATTATTCGTCCATAAAATTATGTACCTTGTACGTCGTATAGTCTCATTTTGATATTACTGCGAACATGTGAACGAAATAAAACTGACAATTTTAAAATTATGATGACAATTAATTACGTTAATTATGTCTAATGTGATATATCGAAATAATTTTAAGAAGATAAAACAACGATATAGTTTTTTAATAGTTATCTACGAATTTTACTATATTATATAGTGTCTATAATTTTTTTAACAATATTTATTGATAGACGCTCATTATAAAATATCATGCATATAATCAACGTAATTAATTATTTAATTTAATTCTAATATCATTAGATTCGTTTCTTTAATTATTAATATGATATATCGAAGTGATATTTAAAATAGTGAAACAATAGTATTTTCTAATGGTAGTCTACAAATTATACGTATATAAAATATATAGATAAGTATAGAAACTAGAATTTAGAAGAAATATTCACCTGTGGTAAAATTAGTATTTCATTATACGGGATTGCAAGTGCCGCGGGACGTGACGAAATGAAACTGACAATTTTAAAATTAAGATACTAATTAATTACGTTAATTATATATTGCATATAAAAATGATTTTAACAAAGTGTCACCACACTATTTTATAATGAGTGTCTACCTACGAATAATGTATAGAAATTAGAAATTTTTCATATATTCGTCCACGATAAAATTCTTGTATCATCATATAAAACTTGAAAATAAATTTTTTCTTTTTATTTAAATAATTAAGATAAAAATTAATTATTTTAATTATATATAATATATCGAAAAGGGAACGGAATAAAACGGAACAGATATGGAACAGATATGGAACAGATATGGAACGGAACGGAACGGAACGGAACGGAATGTGTTCGTGAAAGATTCTTTTCTACTCTTCTTATTTTTCGACATCTGGCGCGTAGAAACGAGGGCGATTATTTATAACGAAAAGTGGAGTGCACTGGTCGCAAAATGACATAGAAATCGTTTAGGAAAAGAAAGATAGATGACGATGGAAAGATGAAAGAGAAAGAGACGAAAAGTACAAATGGAAAGGTAGAAGCAAGGCCACGAAAAAGGGACGAAAGAGCTCGTTTTTGATCAGTACTAAGGGAAAGAGTGAGTAAAGTAAAAGATTTAGTTATACTAAAAGGGTACAACGAAGTGACATGTTTTTTCTTCTTTATTTCTTTTCTTTTTCTCATTTTTCCCTTTTTCTTTTCTTTTCTTTTCTTTTCTTTTCTTTTCTTTTTTATTCCTCGTCCTTACGCTTTTAGGATCGTCGATAGGACGAAGAGACGCGTAATAGATGTTTCTTTCTTCTTTTTTGTTTTATTATTATTATTATTATTATTATTATTATTATTATTATTATCATTATTATTTTTTTTTTTTTTTTTTTTTTTTTATACTTCTCGAGACTTTCTTTTCTTTTTATCGGGTTCCGCGTATCGATCACCGTGGTTCAATGGTTTTGGATTTTGAGAAAATA
>NW_023395871.1:170000-172500 GCF_014083535.2 Vespa mandarinia
TCCATTCATCGTAAGTTTCATCGCCTCGTTTCCGGACTCGTTTCGACAGCTTTAATAAGTCCCCAGACGAAAGAGACAGACAGATAGACAGAGAAAGAGAGAGAGAGAGAGAGAGAGAGAGAGAGAGAAAGAGAGAGAGAGAGAGAGAGAGAGAGAAAGAGAGAGTGAGAAAGAAGCCGAGTTCTTTTTCGCTTCACTTGAGTGTCAGACGCCACCACGTAATCTTTCATCCTTTTTCTTTTTCTTCGTCTCTCTCTCTCTCTCTCTCTCTCTCTCTCTTTCTCTCTTTCTCTTCTACTTTCCTTTTCTTTTTCTTCTTCACCTCTTCTTTTTCTTCTTCATCATCGTCCAACTGTACCGCGAATAGTCTCGCTTTGCGATCGAGATGGAGAAGCAGAAGAGTGCGGAAGAGGGGTTGCTAGTGATCAGGGAGTTGATGCTGCTTCGGCTACAAGAATATATATATATATATATATATATTTATATATATACTATATATATATATACTATATATACTATATATATACTATATATATATATATATATATATATATATATATATATATATATATATATACACTTGTGTCGAGGGGGAACTAATCTGGCTTCGAGGAAGTCCTTCGATATCGGAGCGCTGCCCTTCCTTTGAAGTTAACACCTTACTAGGAGGGTGGATGAAAACCGAGGAGGAAGGCGATAACCTCTCACTCACATACACATACACGTATACGTACACGTACACATACACGTATACGTACACGTACACATACATGTACACGTATTCCTGTTCTCCTTCTCTCTCTCTCTCTCTCTCTCTCCCTCTCTCTATCTTTTTCTTCCTTTCTCTCTCTCTCTCTCTCTCTTACTCTCTCTCTCTCTAGTGTAAGCTCGTTTGGAGACTTCGTAATTGCGAGGAAGGTCCTCCTCGCAGGAAATGTCCCTTCGATAAGATATTCTCCTGACTGAAAGTCGAAAGACTCTTCTATCAAGAAAAGTTAACGTATTTTCGATCTCTTCTATCTTTTTCTTTTAAAAGACCAGGGATAGATGGATAGATGGATAGATGGATAGATTCAGAGAGAGAGAGAGAGAGAGAGGAAGAGACAAGAAACCTGTAGCAAGTGCTTTGTATCCAAAGGACGTAGTCTTCCTTTCTGTTTCTTTTACGAATGAAAAAGAAACAATGTTTTTGCCTCGTAGGGACAATGTTTTTCGGAAAAGGTAAGGGGTGGTGGTGATGATGATGGCTGTGGTGGTTGGTTGGTGATGATGGAAAAAAAAAGTCCTTCGCGCTTCAACGGAACTTCGCTCGATTGACGTAACTCTGCGAAGCTTTTCTTTCCCTTTTTTTCTTTTCTTTTTCCTTTTTTTTTTCTTTTTTTTTTCTCCTTCCTTTTTTTTTTCCATTCTTTTTCTTTCGTTTGTTTTTCGTGCCTTTTTCTGTTTTCATTTCTTCCTTTTTTTTTTTTTTTTTTCTTTTTTTCTTCTTTTATCTGTTTTCATTTCTTTTTTTATTTTTACACGAACAACAACGTTCACCCAGAGATGATAGATATCTATATAAATCGTTGGTCTGTCAAACGTAAATTTTTTCCAACGATATTTTTAACGTTCAGCGATATAATTTTTTTTCCTCATCCTTTTTCTTTTTTCTTTTCTTTCTTTTTTTTTTTTTTTTTTTTTTCTTTCCTTTTTACTCTCTTCCCCCAAATTTCCCGAACATTGCGCGAAATCGCGCGCGCCTTCTTCTATACAAAAGACAAAAAAAAAAAAAAAGAAAAAAAAAGAAAAAAAAAAAGAAAAAAAAAATAGAAAAAAAAACAGAAAACGGGGGAAAAAACAAAAAAAGAAAAAAGTCTCCCCTTTATTTCATCTCGAACAGCCGAGAGAATAGCCGACGAGAAAAATCTGTATTGAAAATGTTACGTTTTTATGTATTACGTACAATATCCACGGGGGAATGTTTCATAGTTTTACTTTTATCGATTTTAAAATACTTTTCGCGTTGAGCGCGTGCCATATAATATTTGTTTTAAAAAAATCGATTTGCAAGAGCTTTCATTGGAATATACATAGTGCATAGTATAAAACATTACGCACATACATACATGTTGAAACATATATACATATGTTGTGTACGTTGACGCGGACAAATACAGTGATAGAGAAATTTCTCTCTTTTTTTTTTTTTTCTTTATTTTATTTTATTTTATTTATTTATTTATTTATTTTTTTTTTTTTTAATATTTTGCGATTACAACAAACATGAGTCCATGTCGGAACATTCATAATCACAAATTGTTGATTAATGATGACATCGATTTAATGTAAAATATTCCTCGTATAAATCTCGTAATGATTAGATGTTTTCATATCTCTCTCTCTCTCTCTCTCTCTCTCTCTCTCTCTCTGCCTATATATATATATATATATATATATATATATATTTATCTCCCTCCGATCGACCGCTACGTGACCCGAATAAAATATTTCTGGGTGA
>NW_023395871.1:175000-180000 GCF_014083535.2 Vespa mandarinia
TCGTGCGTTTTACATCGTGGATCGTAATTTGTATAGAGAGAAAGCCAATTTTTCTTTCTCTGTCCTTCTATCTTTCTCTACCTTTCTCTCTCTCTCTCTCTCTCTCTCTCTCTCTCTCTCTCTCTCTCTCTCTCTCTCTCTCTCTTTCTCTTTCTCTCTCTTGGTAGTACGTTGTCCCTCTTTCCCAAAGCTCGCACGTAATAAAGGTTATACTACGAGGTATATACACATAAAAGAAAAGTGGATACTGTCGGTAGTGGCAGGACAGTAATGTCGAGTATACCGTACATAGCATGTATCTATGTGCCTATATACGTACATATATATGTATATATGCATGTATGTTATACGTAGTTCCAACGTTGGCGACAGTGTCTATGCTAATCCCAGATGTCCCAAACATTTTCCAGAAGGAGCATGTTTTCATTTTCCTAGCGGCTTTATAAAGGCATTCACTAACATACACGTAATCTAGTGATATGTATAAAAACATACATACATACACACACACACATATTTATATATATATATGTTTATACATATTGTTGTATAACTATATTTATAGTAACTATAACGTCACAGAACATTTATCCGTTGGATCGTCAAGACTTTTCAATTTCTCACGTATTAAATCTTTTATTTTATCTTTCTTACGATTTTTATAACGACTCTAACACCTTCCTTGTATTTTTAAAAGAGGAGAGAGAAAGAGAGAGAAAGAGAGAAAGAACTGGAAAACTCGAGACACTCGATAGCAGTTTAATGAGCGAAGTTTATTCGAGGCTGATATCGGAGAAAGAGAAAGGACATGTTTCTTTAAATGAAAAGATTTTCGAGTTTTCATTTTTCTTCTTCTTCTTCTTCTTCGTCTTCGTCTACTTCTACTTCTTCTTCTACTTCTTCTTCTACTTCTTCTTTTCTTTTTTCCTTTTTCTATTTTTTCTTTTTTTTTATTTTTCTTTTTTCGTTTTTCATCCTTCTTGAAAGAAATACGTCACGCGTCGAGATAAGTACAAAGCTAAGATGGTGACTCCCCTTTTGACAAGAGACTAGTTTCATATGCTTAGATACACACACACACACACACACACACTAACGTAATATGTTAGTAGAAATTTATATGGTTATGTAAGTAAATATACTCATACACAGACACACTCATAGAGACACACGGACCAAAAAGGATCATACCTTGAGGGCTCAGGTATGCATTTACGTACTCAAAGTACATAATGCAGTACGCAAATTCTCATGAAGATCCTTTGCTTCTCTTTAACCCTCCTCCTACCCCTCTCCCTCCCCACTCTCATTCGTCATTTTTTACCTTCATCATCATCATCATCATCATCATCATCATCATCATCATCATCATCATCATCATTATTATCATTATCATCATTATTTCGTAATAGCCATCTCTTTCGTGTTATTAACTCGGCCTAAAGTCCTCGATCTAGTTGTTTTCTTTTTATTTTTTTATTTTCTTTTTTTTTTTTTTTTAATTTTTTTTTCTTCTCTTTTTTCCTTTTTCTAATCTTTTTTCTTTTTTTTTCTTTCTTTTTTTTTTTACATCTCTCAACAAAAAACGTCAACGTAAATTGGCCTGTTAAGACGACTCCCATTATTTTTTTGTTCTCTCCCTCTCCCTCTCTCTCTCTCTCTCTCTCTCTCTTTTTTGTTCTTTTTCTTTCTAGTTTTTTATTTTTTTTTGGGTTTATTTTTTTTACGATGTTTCTCAATTATTTGTTATGATTTTGTCCGAGTATAAATAATACGGGACGAATAAAGACGATGCTCTTGAAGAACTGCCAAGAATTGATTTAGATCGAAGAGAGAGAAAAAGAGAGAGAGAGAGAGAGAGAGAGAGAGAGAGAGAGAGAGAAAAGAAAAAATAGCAAGAATAGAAGAGTCGTAGAATTTACTATGATTTCAACGACGACGACGTCAATGACGACGATGTTAATGACGACGACGACGACGACGAGGACGACGAAGATTTTAAGTTCGAGAAAATCGATAAGATACAGTACGAAGTTCCTCAGTGTCTCGTTTTAATTGCATAAAACGATTTGTTATTTTTTATTGAGACTACGTTAAAGCAAGAGAATTTCTTTTTTAACAAGCTTTTCTTTCTTTCCCTCTACCCGTTTCTTTTTTTCTTTTCTTTTCTTTTCCTTTTTTCTCTCCCTCCCTTTTTTTTCTTTTTTTTTTTTTTTTTTTTTTTTGGATTCTTATAACTCGACCAGGAGAGAGAGAGAGAGAGAGAGAGAGAGAGAGAGAGAGTGAATGTTCTCGAGTGTGTCGTTAACGAGTTCGTTATCGTTCAATTCCCATCGGAAATATTGTATTTTATTAAAATCGACGTGACGATTATGAACTCAATTGACAAAAGAGTTTGATATTTTTTCCTTTTTCCCCTTCTTGCCCCCATCCCCCGCCCTCTCTCTATTTTCTTTTATTTTTTTTAATTTAAAAAAAAGAAAAAAAGAAAAAAAGAAAAAAGAAAAGAAAAAAAAAAATCAACATCCCTCTCTTTCGCCTTCGTTTCATTACGAAATCACTTGTAAATTATTATTGGTGGTTTTTCGTGGTTAACGAGAATACGATACTGACGATCATTTATTATTTTCTTCTTCGAAATAATAAATCGATAAATTCGTTTATTATTGTATTTTAAAAGAGATACAAGGAGTTATAGCAAGTAGGAATTTGAATTTTATTTTTTCGCAGACGAAATCCTTTCTCTCTTTCTCGTCCTCATCCTCGTTCTCATCCTCGTTCTCATCCTCGTCCTCTTCTCTTTCTTTTTACTCCTTCACCTTCAGAGGGATACAGAAACATCGATAGAAACTCAAGGCTCTTCTTCACTCTAGTGGTTTCATTTCCTTCGCATTTGTCCACCCTTTCGGTTCGCTATACTCCACCGCATCTTCGATTGTTGACCGACCCACCTTCGGGCTATTCTCATCGGGGTAGAGAAAAATAAACGACAGATACATTCAACATACATACACACATATATATATATATATATATATACACATATATACATACATGTATACGTATATACATAGATATATGTATGTATCCAGCAACCATACATACTTACGTATGTACTATCACACTACGTAACTTACACAAGGATTACGATACGCCAGTTCGTACGATTTTGCGGCGAACCCTTTATTGCCGCGTCACGTTTAAACCCTTACGATTTTTCGCATTTCTTTCGTCGTTTTCCTTTTTCGATAAATCCACGATTACGTTCGAAATCGTCCCTCTCTCTCTATCTCTCTCTCTCTCTCTCTCTCTCTGTCTCTCTCTCTCTCTATTATTCTTTCTCTTTCCTTTTCCTTTCTTTTTATCACGATCGCCAAGAAATCGTAAGAAAAAAGAAAAAGGAAAAGGGAGGAGAAAAAAGAACCAAAAAAAGAGAGAAAGAAAAGAATCAAAAAAAGAAAAAGAAAACCATCTGAGTAACGGGAAGGGGGGATGAGGGGCTTGGATGAACATGTTCATGTTAGAGATTACGTACTTACATACATAGATGCATACATACATACATACATACATATATCACGTAATAGACGACGTATTCAACTTTATAGGAGATAAAGGAAAGTAAAGTTGGACATAGACAGACAGGAAGATACGATCTTACTTACGGTTGGTTCAATTTACCAACCTTGTCGTCGAATTTCAACCTTAAACACCCACTCGAACTGTTTGTCTTCGAAGTCTGATCTATCATGGGGTTAGGAGGGGTAGTGGACGGGGTGGGGACTACCATCCTTCTCGAAGGTCAACACCACTTCGACAGTTTATTCCCCACCTCCTCCCTTCCTCTCTTTTATCCTTCTCCCTTATCCTCCCTTCACTCAGTTTCTCCTTCCTTATCGTTCGCCCTTTTCTATCCTCTCTCTCTCTCTCTCTCTCTCTCTCTCTCTCTCTCTCTCTCTCTCTCTCTCTCTCTCTCTCTCTCTCTCTCTCTCTCTCTCTCTCTCTCTCGGTTGCACTCTCTTCTAGATGAGGCACGAAGGCACGAATCCTTTATAATGGGGCTCCGACAAATTCCACTTGAAAGTTTCACGAGTATCAAGTCCTCGGTAACCCCCATCGAATAATCTCAGCCAGGCGAGATTATCGTCCTCGAATTTATACGCAAGACCGAGTATACACTCTGATAGTTCCAACAACGATCTTTCGGTTTACTCCAAGATCGTTACCGAGATTCTAATTCCATTTATATAGATATACATATAACATGTTGGTTTATTAACGATTATGTAGAATGTTTGATGAATGGATTAGTATTAAAAAGATGGTCGAATAGATTGAAAGAAAATTAAAAATTGATAGGTGGAATAAAGACGACTGAAGAGCAAAAGAGAGAGAGAGAGAGAGAGAGAGAGAGAGAGGGCAAATTGATGGGACATTTTTTATATGTTCATAATTTTTGAGCTTCCTTTTTTGATAATTTCTATTCTCTTCATGTACATCGTAAATGAAACATTGAAGAAAATCAATAGAAAAGAAATTGGATTGTGTGTTATCATTTATTTTATGTTCATTTAAAATAACTTCAACGTTTTACATCATTAATGAACAATATATTTTTGTATGATTTTTAATAACTAATTTTTTTCTTTTTTTTTTTTTTTTTTCTTTTTTTTCATTTTTGTTCTCTTTTTCCTCTCATCAAAATATGTTACTTAAAAATCATGTAATTGATATAATAATTTGTGTGTCTGTGTCTGTGTGTGTATATATATATATATATATATATAACATATATAATAATTTATTTTTCTTTTCATAAAAGATCTAAAATTATTTTAATAGTTTCATCTTGATACTACGATTTCTCATGTACTCGTATCTACTTTTACAAAAAAAATAAAAAAAATAAAAAAATATCGAACCACCCCATACATGGATAAATGAAAGATATACCTTAGAGATTTCTTTTCTTCTTTCGTTTTTTTTTTTTTTTTTTTTTT
>NW_023395871.1:187500-192500 GCF_014083535.2 Vespa mandarinia
TATATATATATATATATATATATATATATATATATACAGAGAGAGGGAGAGAAGAGATAAAATTTTTATTGTACAATATTCAATTTAATATATGCGTACATACACACACACACACATCACCTACATATATATATATATATATATATATATGTATATATAAATATGTATATATATATATGTATATATTCACAAATTTACCCAGTACATATAATTCAGAACATAGATAATGCGAGTAGCACATGTTGCCTTAAGGCGATTAGAATCGAGGCAATAATTCGCAGGGCAAACGTTTACATTTGCCGCCTGCTACGTACAATACTCTCTCTCTCACTCTCTCTCTCTCTCTCTCACTCTCTCTCTCTCTCTCTCACTCTCTCTCTCTCTCTGTCTCCCCATTGATCGACGTATGCACATCCAAAACGATTTCCGAGTATGTTATCAACGAAGTACACACGTATTCCAGATATCAATTTATTATTAAACTCGCGACACTCACTGAGCAAAGTATGTACATATATCCATTAATATTTACGATATAATGTTCTTCGTAAATCAGTTATGTAACTTACAAGAATAGACATCAATTTAATAAGATCAAACGTTATAAAATACATACATATATACATATATATATATATATGTGTCAAGTAAAACGTTTAGCAACTTTTAAGTTATCTAAGATAAAAGCATGAGGCGGACAAAAAGGAATTGGGAAGTTTTATTCCTTGGTTACACTCTTGCCAAAAATATATACTTATTGTCAACCGTAAACTTTGATCTTATGGGATAAACGGAACCATCGTAGAAAAATAGGAAAATATACGTTCCAGAAAATTTTCATCTCTTTAATCGTACGAAAACGTCGATTTCTATCCTTCCTTTCTTTCCCTTCCCATTTCTTTCTACAATTTTATATTAAAAAAAAGAAAAAAGAAAAAAGAAAAAGGAAAAAAAAATTGTGTTCCTTCTTGATCGTATCACGTCGTTTGAATATTTGTAAGATATTTCAGTATCGGATCGTTATTTTTTAACGAACGATCGATCTCCCAAAACTAAACCTCGAATCGAATGATGCAAACGATCTCTGATGAAACGTTTTATTAGTTAAATCGTATTCGAGAAAAAGGGGGATTGGGATTGTGGGCGGAATTGTAAAGTTTTACAAGGCGTTTCATTCGGTTCGTTGCACTTGCCAAAAAGATATTTCCCATTGTCGATCGTAAAATTTGATCTTCAATGATAAGAGAATGAATGATGGATGGAAAGAGTAAATCGTATTTTTTCTTATTAATCGTACGAAAACTTTGATTTCGATCGTGTCTCTTTTGAATTTTACACACAAAAAGAAAAAAAAAAAAAAGAAAAAATGTGCTCCTTATCGTATATCATCATCGATTGAATATTTGAAAGGTTTTTGGATATTGGATCATTTTTAACGAACGATATCGATCACTCGAAACTAAACTCGAATCGAATGATGCAAACGAGATCTCTCTGGTGAAACGTTTTATTAGTTAAATTGTATTTGAGGGAAAAAAGGGGGGGGCGGGGAAGGGTTGATATTGTGGGGCGGGATTGTAAAGTTTTACAACGTGCTTCGTTCGGTGGTTGCACTTGCCAAAAATAGGATATAGCCATTGTCGATCGTAAAGTTTGATCTTCAAGGATAAGAATGAAAGACGAAAGAGAAGAAAAGAGTAACTATGGTTTTGAGAAAAATCGTCTTTTCCTTAATCGTTCGAAAACTTTGATATTTTCATACAATCCTTCCCCCTCCCTTCACGGTTCTCCATAATTAAAAAGAAAAAAAAAAAAAAACAAAACAAACAAAACAAAACGATACTTCCTTTTTATCGTATCACGTCGATTGAATATTTAAAAGTTTTTTTGAATATTTGAGTATCGGATTATTTTTAACAAACGATCAATCTCGAAACTGAACACGAATCGAACGATGATACTATGGTGAAGATCAATGAGCGATGCTACGATGAAACAATTTATGAGCTAAATTGTTCGAAAAAAGAATCGATGAGTCGGTGAGGGGAGGATGTGAGTGTGTGATTGTTTGATGAAAGAAAAAAGAAGGAAGATATAGTTTTAACGTAGAAAAAGTTTTACAATGTGTTTTGTGTTCGTTGGTTACATTTGCCAAAACGATTTACTCATTTTCAGCCATAAATTTTGATCTTCAAGGATAAAATGGGTACGACGGAAGAGGATAGAAACTTGGATTTGAGAAAATTATATTTTATTCTTTTGTTCTTTCTTTTTTTTTCTGTTTTTTTTTTTTTTTTTTTTTTAATCAATTAATTATAAGTATCTCGTAAAATAAAATAATAAAATAATAAGTTATTGTACATACGAATATTTTGATCAATATTTTGATCAAAACATCGGGGTTATGTGTTATTTATATTACGTATTTTTATGTTATTACACGTAAATACTGATTGTTTATTTAAAATAATGATAAAATAAATAGAAGATTTTTTTTTAGAAACATTCTTCTTCTTTGCAATTTAATTTTTCGTCGATTTAATTTTTCTAAGACTTTTGAATATCAAATCATTTACAAATGATCCCGAATCAAGATGATAGAGAGAGAGAGAGAGAGAGAGAGAGAGAGAGAAAGATTGGCAAAATTTATTCGGTGCTGGTCGTCTCTCTCTCTCTCTCTCTCTCTCTCTCTCTCACTCACTCTTGTAATCTCCTTCCGTTGAAATATAAAATGATTATGAAGATAAAGATTTGTTCTCGATAACGTTTCGCAGTTTAATTTTCATTTTCATTTTCATTTTCATTTTCATTTCAACATTTTACTCTGGATAATTAACGAAACCAAAGGATAAGATTATTATCCTTGATACAATTTCATTGTATTCGTTAAACTCTCATGATATATATATATACACACACACACACACACACACATATATATATATATATGTATGGATATTATTATATATTAACGATATAAATTGGCATAGTTTGACTGTAATTTGAAAGAAAGATATTCGAAGAAAAGTAGCTTTCGTATTTAATCTTCTAATTGGTTTTCCTTTTCCTTTGTTTTGCTTTCCTTTCCTTTCCTTTGTTTTCCTTTTCTTTATCCATTCTCCTTTTTTCCTTTTCCTTTGGTTTTCCCAATTTTTTTTTCCTTTCTTCCGTTCTTTTTATTTTTCTTTTCTTTTCTTTTCTTTTCTTTCGAGTCACATCCTCTTTCTATCCAACGAAAAAAATTGTTTAAGATAGGTAGATGGGATAGAAGAAAGGGAAGTAGTGGATAGGTGTATGGGGAGGGTGGTGGTAGGAGGGGTAGGTGTCTAGAAAAGGTTTCTTCGTAAACGGCGAAAGCCTGATTGGATTATTTGCTTACTACCCTCTCCAACGTGGGAGATCGTGTGTGTGCTTATATACGTATTATATATATATATATATATATATATATATATATATATATCTCACTCTCTTTGTACATATATCTGTACATGTATATAAGCAAGAGTAAGAGCAACGAAGTAATTCCTTCTCTTCTCATAGGATTTCTACGATAACGGCCCGCTTTAGCCATCGGCTTAGATATATATTAAAGAAAGTATCTACGAAAATAACTTTAATCTCCGAGCTTTTCATCCTCTTTTTTTCTCTCTCTTTTTTGCTTCTTCTTCTTCTTTTTTTTTTTTTTTTTTTCTTTTTTTTAATACACTTTCATTCTTGAAAATTTGAACGAGCTCTCGAATGCTCGATCAAATTGCATTACGTTATTATGTAAATAAATGTTATGCTTTATTTTATAATAATGTACCACTTACGACATTATTTTTATGTATATTATATATATATATATTATTTATATATTCATAAATATATATATATATATATATATTTATGTATGTATATAAAGCAAAAGCGCAGCTTGTGGATTGGAGAATAACGAAGGCGTCACATTCGCGTTCTGTAAACGACATACTGTGCATCGAGCCATGCAAGCACACCAGACGTGGAAGTTCGAATTCGCGAGAGCATTTTGAGTTCGACGCCGCGTGAAATCCCGCTAATTTCCAGAAGAAGAAATTATTTCGTTCGTCTGTATAATACGTCAGCCATATAATCATTTTCCGACGCGTAACGAGGGAAGTAGTTTTACTCTTGTTACAAATCTCTCTATCTCTCTTTGTCTCTCCATCTTTATCTCTATCTGTCTCTATCTGTCTATCTATTTACGTCTCTCTTTCTCCTATTTATGGTATACTTGATATAAATTATTTTTTTGGCCATTCTTTTTCTTTTTAATAATTTAATAGAAAAAGAGAAAGAGAAAGAGAGAAAGAGAAAGAGAGAGAGAGAAAGAGAAAGAGAAAGAGAAAGAGAGAGAGAGAGAGAGAGAGAGAGAGAGAGAAACACATGAAACATATAAGTGCAATCTTTTTTCCTTTTTCTTTTTTTCTTTTTTTTTTTTTGTTCTTTCTTTTTCTTTTTTATTTCTATTGCCTAATCGTTTTGTCGTTTCTATCGTTTATATGAGTTATTAGCAACGTAAGAATTCGAAGTTTACTTTTTATTGTAATTCTTGTACTTATATCGTATCGAATATTATTTCAAAAAAATGAGATAGACAGTGCGCGAGAATAAGAGAGACATAAAGAGTAAGAGATAGAGATAGAGATAGAGATAGAGATAGATAGAGAGAGAGAGGGCTATTAAATAAAAAGAAAAAGAAAAAAGAGAAAAAGAAAGAATAAAATTATTTTTATTATCTATCTAATCGGAAAATATCGAAAATTAATTTAACGTTCGTAGATAAAGAAACGAATAATGGCTTTCATTGTCGATTTAATTAAAAGCTGCAAATCATAATCTACGAGCATGAAACGACGTACAAAGGTATACGTAATGTACATTGTACATAGATGCATAGTTGCATACATATACATTTATATATATATATATATATAATATATATATATATATATATATATATATATATATATATAAAT
>NW_023395871.1:197500-205000 GCF_014083535.2 Vespa mandarinia
TCGGAGTGTCTTTCTTCCTTTCTATCTATCTTTCCTTCTTTCTTTCTATCTTGCTATCTTTCTTTCTTTTTTTTTTTTTTTTTTTTCTTCTTTCAACGTGAAAACTTGGAGTTCCTTAGAAGTGTCACTTGGAATGAAGTTTTCGTGTTAGCGTAACAGCCCCGGCAGAGAGATCTTCTTACTTTTGATCTTTTCTCCCTTCCACAGTAAAAGAGCTGTAATTCCGACTCGCAGAATGTCTTCGAGGGCAACGAGCGATTTTAATTTGCCGCTTCGGTTGTCGTCGCCGTCGTTGTCGTCGTCGTCGTCGTCGTCGTCGTCGTCGTCGTCGTCGTCGTCGTCGTCGTCGTCATCGTCGTCTATCGATCGAAGTAACCTCGAACGAGAAGAACTTTCCTCGATCATCTTTCATCTCTCTCTCTCTCTCTCTCTCTCTCTCTCTCTCTCTCTCTCTCTCTTTCACTTTCATCCCCTCGTTCTTCTCCTTCTATCGATGGTCCGACAGTATTATATCAAGAAACGTGTTAGTACGAATGAAATGAAGATGAGTCGGGTAAACAATGAATTCCTCTTTTTTTCTTTTCTCTCTCTCTCTCTCTCTCTCTCTCTCTTTCTAGTTTTATCGAGAAAACTTTTTTCAAGAAAGGGAGGGAGAGAGAGAGAGAGAGAGAGAGTTCGTGATTGAAAATAATACGATTAGGGGAGACTCACGTCTTCGAGCGATTACCACTCGGCACAGGGAGAAGAAATATTTCAAATCGAATCACCTCTCGCTTTTTACCCCCTCTTCCCTCCCTGCTCTCTCACTCTCTCTCTCTCTCTCTCTCTCTCTCTCTCTCTCTCTCTCTCTCTCTCTCTCTCTTTCGGACGTCGACTTTAAATATGGCATGGCCATTTACCTTCTCCTTCTTCACGAATGCGTTCACGAAACTCTTTCTACCTCGAAGGTAAAAAAGGTTTAAGAAAGAGAGAGAGAGAGAGAGAGAGAGAGAGAGAGAGAGAGGGAGAAAGAAGAAAACGTAGAAAGACAGAGAGAAACCATCTTTAATTTTTCTTTCCTTTTTATTTTTTTTTTATTTTTTTTTTATTTTTTTTTTTTATTATATTGAGAGTTTAGAATCAACAATGAGAGAGAAAGATAGAAATAGAAGAAAATGAATGATAATGAAAACGGAAAAGCAAATTGTCTCTTCTGATGTTGAGAATTTCGACACAATTGTTGTATCCTGTAACTTTTGTAACTGCATATCTCTCTTCCTTTTTGTTTATTTGTCTTCTACGTCCGTCTGTCTGTTCTCTCTCTCTCTCTCTCTCTCTCTCTCTCTCTCTCTCTCTTTCTCTTGTTCTTCGAGTTTCGAACGATTAAAACATGGTACAATAACCTCTGGATGAGCCCACGTAACAGTGGCATTTATTAAGTATCAACTATTGATTTATATCTGACTTTAACTTAATATTGATTTATAATTTATTAATATTAACTAAAACTGACAATAACATTCAAGTCTGATGTGTTCTTGATTTAAAATTCCATTGTTATTTTCGACAAGGAAGGATTATATATATATATATATATATATATATATATATATATTAAATATATTAAAAATATATATATATTAAATATATATATATATATTAAAAATATATATATATTAAATATATATATATATATATATATATATATATATATATTAAAAATTATTTTAATCTGTGAAATATCGAAGACTTTTTGACAAATTAAAATAATCTATGGACATTACGATAAATAAGATTACAAATTAGAATTAATCGAATTAATTTGATTAAAAAAAAAAAAAGAAAAAAGAAGAAAGAAAAGAAAGAACTTCAGTGAAATGTTCAGATAAAGAAATGTAAAGTTGAAAGTTAAAAAGTTGATAATATCATTTGTCAATGATGAATCTATTGAATTTATCGAATTAATCGTAATGATTTGTTCGTCTATAGAAGTAATGTCAATTTCTTTTCATTTTTTTTTTTTTCTTATTCTTTTTTTTTCGTCGTTATCATTCTCGTTATATAAAAAAACCATTCATTCGGTTTGGATAGTCCCTTTCTTCGAGAAGTTCATATGAAAGAGAACGACCAGGTCGAATTGAGAAAAAGATTCGATGAGGGAAAAGGATATAGTGTAAAGAAAGAGAAAGAGAGAGGAGAGAGGGCTAAGTCAAGGTATGGCATGGCAAGGTAAAAGGAAAAGGTATGGCAAGGAATGAGAAAGGGGAATGGGAGGGGAATGAGAAAGGGTAAGGGAAGGCGTCGTCAACTATTTCGAAACGCGGCGTGGTCCGCGAAAACTGTAAAACTTTTCTCGATTTTTATGACGACGTAAAGCTAGATACGCGTGTTACAAGCTTTCTATACTGTTACACTTCTCTGATCCTCCTTCAACCAATTTTGTCGTGGACTAACGTTCGCGGCGAACTTTTATTAAAAAATCTACGGGCTGTGTGGGTGGTTTGAAGGAAAACGGGACGAGTTGTTGAAGGGGAAGGAAAAAGAAAAAAAAAAAAAAGAAGGAACTAGTACAGACGTGAATTTTACATTTGTAATCCTACGGATTTTAACTGACATGGATCTTTGGAAATGTCGTCTCGTTTTTTTTTTTTTTTTTTTTTTTTTCTTTTTTTTTATCGCCATTTATGTATATTACGAACATTTGTCTTCGATGAATTTCTTAAATAATTTATATCATTTAAAATATATATGTATATTTATCAAAGTGAATTACGTTATTGCAGAAATGTTATATAAATTTAAATTACACTAGTAAATTTTTATATCTTATATTATTATTTTATTAAAATTATATATATATATATATATATATATATATATATATAATTTATATTAAATTATTGTATAAATTTTATTATATAAATTTTTATATATTACATTATTATATTATAAAACTTAACTATACGTAAATATTATAGACGTGTAGTATATATATATATATACTACATATATATATATATAATACATATATATATACTACATATATATATAATACATATATATATACTACATATATATATAATACATATTTATATACTACATATATATATATACTACATACTATATATATAACTCAACTTTCTTCCATTTCGGCTCATGTAACGAAAAGAAAGAAAAATACAGAGAGAGAGAGAGAGAGAGAGAGAGAGAGAGAGAGAGAGAGCCGGAGTTATTAGGAACAAAAGAAACTCTTTCTCATGGGACTAATTTTCCAGCTTTTCTAGAGAGAAAGGGAATATTATTGTAGCATATCGTGGATATCTACGAGGGAAATATATATACGTATATACATATTTTCACAATATCGTACAAATACTTAGGAGGAAAGTAATCTCCTATTTTCTATGGTTACGAAGTAACAGTAGTTACGTGCTTCCTCGACTCGTTGTAATCCGATTTAAGTAGTTCGACTCTCTCGACCTGCATCGTACAATCAGCCAGGCAACCAGCCAACCATCCAGCCAAC
Source organism: Vespa mandarinia (assembly GCF_014083535.2). NCBI lineage: Eukaryota > Metazoa > Arthropoda > Insecta > Hymenoptera > Vespidae > Vespa > Vespa mandarinia. Next base: position 201,006 of record NW_023395871.1, read on the forward strand.
CAGCCAGCCAACCAACCAACCAGACAGCCAGCCACCCAGCCAACCAGCCAGTCAGTAACCACTTTGCTTTCGAAACTTTAAATCGCGCATAAATTCGCGGTCAGCCGGTCATCGATCGTCCTTCACCGCGAATTCTAATCGAGTTTCCTTTAATTTCAAACCTCTTTACGTTACTCCTCGTTCTGTCGGTGAAGTTTCGAGAATGGTCATACTCTTGAAGGATTCAAACTCTCACTCTCTCTCTCTCTCTCTCTCCCTCTAATACACAGAATGAACGAGAGAAAGAGAGAAAGACGGATGCAGAGAAACACTGACCAAAATTGCAATTACACATAGCAACAATGTCCATTGTAAAGTTTCGCTTTAATTCTATATCTACCTATCTATCTATCTATCTATCGATCTATCGATCTATCGATCTATCGATCTATCGATCTATCGATCTATCTGTCTATAAAATCAGTGCAAAATAATATTTATTTTTTGTTTGTTTTAGTTTGTTTAGTTATCAAGAGAGATCAATAAAACAGAGTTAGATTACATGTGAAACGGAATATTGACGATGATTTATTTATTTTATTTCATTTTGGATTATTTCCTTTTTATTTTTCTTTTTTATTTTATTTTACTCTTTTTTTTTTCTCTCCTTTTTTTCTTCTTCTTTTTTTTTTTTTTTTTTTTCTTTCCTCCTCTTTCGTTCGCAGGAATGAATTTAGGACACGAACTACAACGTTCACCAATCATTTCGAAGAACTTGACCACGTTGTCGTTGTCGTTGTCGTTGTCGTTTTTATTGTTGTTGCTGTTGTTGTGGTGGCTGTTGTTATTGTTGTTGTTTTTCCCCCCGACGATTAATGATCCCGCGAACAGACAGACAGACAGACAGACAGACAGACATTTGTGGCGAATAGTCATGGTAGGGAGGAATTAATTAAAAAAAAAAAGAAAAAAAGGAAGAAAGAAAAAAAAAATAAATAAAATAAAAAGGAGAAGAAGGAGAAAAAAGGGAAAAAACGAGAAAGCTGCCAACTACGAGGGACGTTGTTGTCAGGTAAATTTGCGGTCCATTATCGAGCAACGCGAGACCGCAATAACGTCGATTCTCCCTCTCGTTAGCGTGATTTGCGGTGAGCCAACGGGAAATTAGCAACGATGGCACATATGCAACAACGTAGGGACTCGATATTCGTCGACATGACTGCACGTCAAGATTTTCTTCCTTCGTATTAACGATGGAATAAATTGACGAATAATTTGGAATTGTTTAATGGGAAATATCGGTAGAAATAAAAGAAAGAAAAGAAAAAAGAAAAATTGAAAAGGGAAATGAAGGGAAAAGAAAAAATTTGCCGTGCGGCAAATAACGAAAAAATTTTGACGAAGGAATTATTCATTCGATAGACTTTACTAATTATTTATTTATATATTTATTTATTTATTTACTTTTTTTCTATATTATCCATATAATTATCAATAATGAACTTATATTGGAAATCGCAATTTCGTTTACACGAGATACGACAACCAGAGGTACTTATATTTTCAAGTTGCCCCTGACGACAGGCAATAACCTCGTATGCGGGTGCGATAAATGAGCAATCTACGTACAGGGGTTTCAAAGAAAATCACCTTTATCGGAATCGATGTTATCGACAACGTGTTGAGCTTTGCCTATTTCCAGGCGCTTAAACCACTCAATATATTAACTAATATAATTAATCGACGAATAACGAACGCAATCGATACAATTTTTTTTTCAATATTAAAGCGTTTAAATATAGATGATAGTATAGATCGAGAGGATTACTATGAAGAATTTTTTTTTTCTTTTTATATATGCGTTATAAAAATCAGAAATATTTCATTTTCACGAGCGAGCGAAAGATTGATTTTTTTCTTGGGATTTGGGGAAGGCTAGGGGAGGGGGAGGGTGAGGGGTAGGGGGGTAGAGGGAGAGAAGGAGAGAAAAAAGAATAAGAAAAGAATCGTTTATAGTTTTATCGTGTGCGCGCACATACACACATTCTCACACACACACACACACATATAACCCCCATTCGAAGGAAATAAGTAGTGGCACCGACAATAAAGTTGAAAATGCGCGAGCGTTTAGCGCCTTCCAAACGGTTCTCTCTGCGATTTATCGTGCTTTACTCGTTGCCGTAGTACGCGGTCCGAGAGGATTACCAATGGTAGAGAGGGGTAAGAGCGAAGGGGATGGTATAGGGCGGGAAGGGATGTTAGTACGAGTATACGCGATTTCGTTCGCTTTAACTTCGATTCCCACCTTCCGCGAAGGAGGATGCGAGCTCGTAAAACTTCCGTTACATTCCGCTCGAATTCTCTCACGAACGAGCCTGACGCGATCTTAAATGTTATTTTTACGGCTGAAGAGACGTGGTGGGAGGTTGGGTGGAAGGATTCGGGGATACTCAGAATTCGCATTTCAATCGTTTTTCGTACATATATCGATCTTAACGTCAATACCAACCTCGTATCTTCTCGTAAGGGCATCAGGGTTTTTATCTACTTTCTTTTTTTTTTTTGTTTTCTTTCTGTTTTTTTTTTTTTTTCCTTTTTTTTTCTTTTTTTTTTTTTTCTTCTTTTGGTAATTTCATTTACTCATTTCTTTTTTCCTCACGATGGCATAATCATTTTATATTCATTATTCGATACGCTTAGTCGTAAAGTTTACGCGTGATTCTTTTTCCCCTTGCGATCTTCTTCAGTCCATGTTTCTCTTTGTCTTTCCATTTTCCTTTTTTTTTCATTCTTTCATTATTTCTTCCTTTTTTCCCGGTCCCTTTTGGATCTTTTGATCTTATTCGAGAAATAGTGGAATGAAAAAAAAAACAAGACGAAAGAAATAGGGAAAAGGAGAGACAGAGACAGAGAGAGAGAGAGAGAGAGAGAGAGAGAGAGAGAGAGAGAGAAGAAAAAGAAAATTTTAAAGAAAAATAAATAGGATGGTATTTTTCGAAGAACATTTCTAAGGACAAGATAGAGCACGAAAATTTATGACAGTGATCATATATAACTTGAAACCCTTCTGCTTTTCTCTCTCTCTCTCTCTCTCTCTCTCTCTCTCTCTCTCTCTCTCTCTCTCAAAATAGCGTCGCTCCAAGGCATACTACATGCGTTGAGAAACGTTCCAAGTTTATTCTCACGCAGAGAAATGAGAAAGAGAGAGAGAGAAAGAGAGAGAGAGAGAGAGAGGGGGGGAGAACATTCTGTAAGATTTAACAGCACTCTACCGATAGAGTTCTAAGGAGGTACTTTGGTCTTATTATATCAGCGTTATTTTCGATCGAACGGACGTACCGACGTGCAAGAAAATGAAAGGTCGAGTATAAAAGGTTAAAGGCTCGAATATACGAGGTCGATGGAAAGAGCTAACGTAATCCGAACGCCCGGCGTTCTTTTCACCGTCGGCAACGTTATTTGCGGGATATTTTAAAGTAGCTTAGAAAACTGGAAGAATCGTGGGATCGTAGGGACGGATGGGAGGGATGGGGAGAGGACGCTAGTCGAAGGGTTGAACGGGTGGGGATGTGGTAGTGTCAGGAATAGAGAGAGAGTAACGACGTGAGGTAATATACGAGAGGTAACTCTCGATATATATATATATATATATATATATATATATATATATATATATATATATACTTAGGATGTCAAAAATTAAAGATTACGATTCTACGTAATTGTCTGTAATTTTAATTAATGGTATCGATAAATGAAATTCGCTAATCTAATCCCTCTCGATTTTTGTTACGTATTAGATATATCTCAGATATGTAATAGATATATCTTAAAGTTATAGATAGACACATTACGAGGTCGAACTTTGGAGTACGAAGTTCGAAATTCCGAGATTTCTAAAGATATCATAAGTTATACGTTATGATAATTCCATAGATATATCCTTAGAAGAAAATATTATTAAGAAATTATTATATATATATATATATATATATATATATATATATATATAA